>CM064485.1:3915859-3918359 GCA_032716605.1 Paralithodes platypus | reverse complement strand
CCCCCAAAATGGGGGTACGGATGAGGTCAGATCCAAAATCGGAGGTCATTTAGCGGCCGAAATCGAGGTCGCCGTTTAATGAGGCACAGGGAGGTCGAGGCCGGTGATTATGGTAGTAGTAGTATTGTGATGATTGTGGTGATGATGGTGATTATGGTAGTAGTAGTGGTGGTGGTAGTAGTGATGGTGATTATGGTGATTACCCGGGCAACGCCGGGTACCCCTGATAGTAGATAATAAATTGCATAGATAGGTGGATAGAAAGAAGGATATATAAATAGATGGGTAGTATACAGTATATATATATCCTGACCAGGAGTAAGCCCTAAAATACATAATATCTTATGTGAGGACTAAATGAACAAGTAGGGTAGGTTGTGGGTATACAGATGGGAAGGAGTGATATCAGTTGGTAGTGTGATGGAAAGTATAGAAAGGAAGAAGGAGATAGAAGGTAAAAGGGCTGTTAGTTTTTCTATTTTCATAAAGGTTGTTTGTTTTAAATAAAGTAAAGCTCAAGTTGACAGGGGATAGATAGGTTGGGGAGATGGGAGGCCTTTATACCCCTTCACCATGACGTAATCCTTATTCTGGTTACCACTAGACGGTTTTTTTTTCTCGCATATAATCTACCTCTAGAACTGACAAGGGTAAATACGATTGCAGAACATCCTCTGAATAACATAGGTCCTTCTTAAACTGCACAAAATCTTCTAACTATAGCCAGAATACAAACATAAAAAGTTGCCATCGTGCTGAAGGGGTTAACAAGTATGGATAACAGGAAAACAATGTAAATCTTGATTGAGGAAGTAAAGGTTAAGGGGAGATTTCCATTTGAGGGATTTTTTTCTTGACTCCTTTCTCCCTCATGTTTAGCCTCCTTGTTTTTCTAATTGTAAGACGTTTGCCCCATTATTTTGACGATTTTAAGAACTTTCAACCCATTTCTGTCAATTTTAAGACCTTTCGTGCCATTTAGGTGTCGGTTTTATCCTGGCGAGCGATAGCGAGCCTGTAATCTAAGAGGAACCGGCTTTCAGCCGGGAAATTTGTCTACCGAAAAATGTACAAATTTATCTTGAAAGGGGCTCAAGGGGGTGTAATCTTAAGCTTGAAGGATATCTAGGGACCAAACTAAAAACCTCCCCTTAAAATAATCCCGCTAAATTCTTATTGATCACGCCAATAAAATTTAAGGTGTAGTGAAGTTGTGCCCTTGTACTAGTTCTGCTGGCATTATCTTATTGTATACTGCTTCATCCATTTATACCCCCCCCCCCACCCCCTCACTGACACACTGACACACACACACGTACACACATATAAACACTCTTTCACACACACACACACGATCTTTCACTAATGATATTTAACCCTTAGAAGATACGATGACGCATTTCTTTGCTGTGTGTGTTATGTGTGTGTTTTTTTTTTTTTTTTTTTTTTAGGGGGGGGGGGGGGTTATGGGGGGTATTGTTAGACTATTGTATTGACATTAAGAAGGGTATGTGGAAGTAAGAGGGTTAATGGAGATGGTCTTTACCCTTATAATTATCCTTCTTAAATTGTATATTACCATTGTATAAGATTAGCCAGAATACAATCAAAATGCGTCATAATCTTCAGAGGGTTAATCCATTACTAGATGCTTAGCTCGATGATGCACAGCATTTCTTACTAAGAGAGAGAGAGAGAATGAGAGTGAGTGAGTGTGTGTGCGTGTTGTGTTGTGTGTGTGTGTGTGTGTGTGTGTGTGTGTGTGTGTGTGTGTGTGTGTGTGTGTGTGTGCCCTAAAATCATAACTATTTCACAAATTCAAAAAATCTGTTTTGCCTGACCGTCGCATTCACGCACCGAATGTTCGTGTGAAGTTTGGTGAAAATCCGTCGAACGGTCTAGGAGAGTATTCGGACAGACAGACAGACATACCAAACTCTACTTACGCAGAGTTGATTAATGAGAAGTCACCCTTATACCACCAGGGCTGACTTGATAAAGCTTGTCAAAGAGAAACGAAAAAAAAAAAACAATACCCACTACATTAATTGTCCTAAAACACGGCGTTGTCATCTCATTGCAATACAGAAACATGTAGACAAAATATCTACAAGTAAAGATAGTGATAATTACCCGGTCAGTGATTCAGGATTAAATGCCTTCCTAAAATAACCCCTTCTGTTTCCGGCGACGTCTTTTTCATTTTCTTCTAGCTACGATTTTGTGCAGTTTAAGAAGGATCTATGGTAGCAAAAAGGGTTAAGTGAGATAGCACGAAGCCTGTTCATTGCTGGAATCCTTTTCTGAACTGAATAAAATCGTCAAAAAGTAGCCAGAATATAGAGTTAAAAGGACGGCACTGGTACTGAAAGGGTTAACATCCATAGAAACCTCCCATTCAGTACCGGTGCCGCCCTTAAGTTGATTCTAGCTACTAGTAGACCATTCAGTACCGGTGCCGCCCTTTTAAGTTGATTCTAGCTACTATTAGACCATTCAG
>CM064485.1:3888359-3910859 GCA_032716605.1 Paralithodes platypus | reverse complement strand
CCACACTTTCCCATGGTGATCAGGCCCCCGTATAATAAGAGGGGGTACGGAACCGAACGGACCGTATAAGAGATCCGTATTTTCCGACCGCTAACACACGGGATAGGTAGGCCCTACACGTTTCTCCCAGCTTCAGAAGGGTTTGGGTTCGAATCCTGGCGGGGGATGATTTTGTTGTTTTTGTTAGTGGCGTTGTTATTTCTTGTTGTTGGCGATGGTTGTTGTTGTTAGTAGTAGTAGTAGTATTTGTTGTTTTTAAATATTGTTGTTGTTTGATGCAGTTTTTGTTATTATTGATTATGCTGTTATTGTTGTTACTGTTCAATGTTATTTTGTTATTACTACCCTTGTTATTTGTCTTGCTATGTTAGTTGTTGATATTGTTGTTGTCGTTGTTGTTATCGTGGATCAGACCTCGTGACGTAAGGTCTAGTGGTTTCTCCTCCCAGCATCATAATGACTTGGGTTCGATTCCTGGCTAGGGAGGGGGGTTTCTTGATGTTATTGTTGTTGTTATTGGTTGCTTTTTATATCTGCTTGTGTAAGAGTGCGAGTATGATATATACTGTATGTATAATTATATATATATATATATACTGTATATATATATATATATATTATTATTATTATTATTTTTTTTTTTTTCTATATTCCAACTTACTTCCTCTCGGGCATAGGCTGAGAGCCTTAACATTCACCGCTTTACAATGAACAGTGAAGCCCGTGAGGTCTTGTTCCAGTCTAGGGAGTGAGACATGTGAAGCACGTAGAGTACAACGAGCACCTGCCATCTTGCCTTCACATGAGGCACGGTGCTCACTCATGGCCCGAAACGACCCCATCTCTGAAGCCATCTCGTTCCCGTGCTTCACTGTCTCACCCCCTACACTCGGACTCTCACACTTACACACACACAACGCCACCTGTTGAGCAGATAACTCTCTCTCTCTCTCTCTCTCTCTCTCTCTCTCTCTCTCTCTCTCTCTCTTTATGTACGGATCGGTTTGCATCTAACTACAAGCTTTCGATATTTACAGTATATATATACTTTGTATATATATATATATATATATATGTATATACTGTAAATATATATATATATATATATTTATTATTTTTTTAAATATATACATATATATATATATATATTTATCTATTTATATATCGATATTTACAGTATATATATACTTTGTATATATATATATATATACCCGGTATATATATATATATATATATATATATATATATATATTTACAGTATATACATATATATATATATATATATATATATATATATATATATATATATATATATATATATATATATTTACAGTATATACATATATATATATATATATATACAAAGTATATATACTGTAAATATCGAAAGCTTGTAGTTAGATGCAAACCGATCCGTACATAAAGAGAGAGAGAGAGAGAAAGAGAGAGAGAGAGAGAGAGAGAGAGAGAGAGAGAGAGAGAGAGAGAGAGAGAGAGAGAGAGAGAGAGAGAGAGAGAGAGAGAGAGAGTGTGTGTGTGTGTGTGTGTAGCAGAACGTGTGGACAGTATTGGCATAGTACAGTTCATGTGTATCGAGGTGACATACTTGCATATATACACATACACATATACACTCAAACAACTAAGATGAAATTACATGTAAGACAAATCACTGACACACATACACACATGCAATTCCTTTCTCGCACACACACGCACACACGCACACACACATTAAAATGGACGGGCGTAATTAATATCACGTACAGCAAATATCACACACACACGCTATCTCTCTCTCTCTCTCTCTCCTAGAGAGTGTCTAAGCCATTAAGTTTTATGGATTTTTCTAATATCCAGAAAATAAATAGTACGTACATGATAACAAAAATAGTACGTACATGATAAAAAAAATAGTACGTACATAAAATAAATAGTACGTACATGATAACAAAATAGTACGTACATGATAAAAAAAATAGTACGTACATAAAATAAATAGTACGTACATGATAAAATAAATAGTACGTACATGATAACAAAAATAGTACGTACATGATTTATAGTGCATAATAGCAAACAATATTATATGCTTGGATATGACCTAAGGTTCCCTTGACCTACAGAGTTAAAAGGTCATGCAACTGTTTAGTCATCTCGTCGTAAATTCCACCAAACACATACCCCTCAAAAAAAAAAAAAAAAAAAAAAAAAAAAAAAAAAAATAATAATAATAATAATATAACTGTGCATTCATCTCGTCGTAAATTCCCCCCCCCCCCCACAAACAAAAATAAAACAAATAAATTACAAAAAATCATACAACTGTTTGTTCGTCTAGTCGCAAATTCCACTGAACACATACCGACCCCCATCCCCCCAAAAAAAAAATCTTAGCCTTCTGGTCGTCACGCGTCACAGAATCCCACGCTCACGTTGACATTAATTTTATTAGGAGACATTTTTTTTTTATCCATGAGGAAAAGAAAGGCAACACAATCGTTAATCTTTGGCTCACTGCATTCTTAGATAACGTACGTGTGTGTGTGTGTGTGTGTGTGTGTGTGTGTGTGTGTGCGCGCGCGCGCTTTGACGTCTTTTATGAATTATCCTTTCAATACAATATTATGCCCAGGGGGAGAGGAGGAGGAGGAGGAGGGGGGGGGGGGGGGAGGAGGAGGAGGAATTTGTTTATTGGTCGATTTTTTTTTTTTTTTTGCTTCTTAGACCTCCAGTAAGTTTTTATTTTTAAATCCCCCAAACCTTCCATCGAGATAAATTGGCTGTTTTTCGTTAGCAAAATGTCCTACTAAATTAAAGTCTTCCTGTTGCTCGCCAGGAAACATCGACACCTAAATGGCAGGAAAGGTCTTAGTATTGACACAAAAATGAGGCGAAAGGTCTTAAAATCGCCAAACTAAAGGGACGAACGTCTTAAAATCTCATAACTAATGGGGTTAAACATGAGGGAGAAGGTGGATCTAAAAATATCAAATGTCTCTCCTTAAGCAAATATTAAAGGACTGTCGATAATAACTAGGTCAAATTGCGCTACCAATTAGAGATTTAATTAATTTAATCTTAAATTCCGGTTTCCGAAATAAAGAAATATGATTATGAAAGTTACGGAAGGCCTTGGGTTTGTAAAAAAAAAAAAAAAAAAAAAAAAAGAAAGAAAGAAACGCTGCAGGGAGTTTACATTTCCTGTGATCTCTCTCTCTCTCTCGCACAATAGTTAAAATGACACGAAACCAATCATATGTGTAACATATGTTTTTATTATAACAAGCGTATTAGTGTGTGTGTGTGTGTGTGTGTGTGTGTGTGTGTGTGTGTGTGTGTGTGTGTGTGTGTGTGTGTGTGTGTAATATCTATTGTTTTCATAAATTTGACAAACTGCTAGTATTGCAATGCAGAGAAAGTAATCTAAAGCATCTAATAGTACATACAAATATCTACCGAACAAAATGCCATGCTGGTCTAAAATTAAATATAATGAGAATAGAAAATAAAAAACAATAAAATCATAAATACATTTTTATCAAGATTTATTAAGCGAATTACATTGTGTGTTTTTTTTTAACAATACTAGACAAAGAACAAATGACGTGAAGCATTTGTAATACTTCTTATATTGTGCTACACAGTATGATAAGTCGTCAAAGAATATATCCATATATATACCCATATCTAAATAAACTACTCAATTAATATAATGGCTGAGACTATAGTAAATATTTTATCATCATTAGAAAAAACTCCCACCCCCTTTACACACCAACAAAAGGGAGTAAGATCATTGCACTATACAAGCTGATTAATACACACACACAATAACATCCACACAGTAACAACCACACCCACCCACACACACACACACACGTACATAGAGTAACCCCCCCCCCCACACACACAAATACACACATTAAGTTGCACACACAATACACAAACAACCACACTCACAATAACATCCACACAGTAACAACCACACACACCCACACCCACACACACACACACACACAACCGCAGATAAAAAGTTGCCTAGCCACCGTAAAATTAACGAGAGAGGCAGTGATATTTCTGCTGTGTTGGTTACCGAGGTCGTCAATTGTGTTCGTATATAGGTCATAATATAGTGAATAACATAATAAATAATACAAAACATCAATAACAATAGAACGCGGCATAATTGGCTTTGGGTTGACGATTGAGGTGGCGCTATTGTTGCTGAGTTGGCTAAAAGAAGAGTTATCAATTGTGTTCTTCAATAGGTCATGATATAAAGAATAACACAATACAAAACAAAATAACAATAGAATGTGACATAATTAGCTTTGAGATGACGAATGAGGTAGTGCTATAATAGTTGACGAATGAGGTAGTGCTATAATAGTTGACGAATGAGGTAGTGCTATAATAGTTGACGAATGAGGTAGTGCTATAATAGTTGACGAATGAGGTAGTGCTATAATAGTTGCGTTCGCTAAAAGAAGTTATAAATGGTGTGGGTAATGCGACAGGGAGCTAGCAAATAGCATAACACTGATGAAAATATATATATATATGAGAGAGAGAGAGAGAGAGAGAGAGAGAGAGAGAGAGCTAAGGCGAGAGCCAAGAGAGACGAGAACTAAGAGAGTAAATGAGAAAAAAAAACTAACAAGCGTTGAAAAGCACCTAAGGCCTCCATCGAACACTGCTAATCATCCAGCCGCTCCAAACCCTTCTTCTTCATCTCTCCCCCCCCCCCCCCCTTCGACAACTCTTTCGGCTAATCCAGTACAACACACAGCAAAACAATGAGGCCCCCCCAAAAAAAAATAAAAAAAAATAAATAAAAAATAAAAAATAAGAATAATATATATAAAATAAAAATAACAAAATATATATAAATATACAAATATAAATAAATAAATATATACCGGTACCGGTAACATGACGTACCTTCAGACGGGGAGATAACTTCGGACACTCTAGACAAAATATACAATGAACCACAGTTATGGGATAAATACATGATGTTATGGAAAAACAAGTATGTCTGCGGTGTTTTTCCATAATGCAGTCATTTTTCCATAACTGTAGCTTACATAGTTTTATCCAGAAATGTCCGAAGTATAGCGCCCGTCCGTCACGGGTACATAAACAAATAAAAATATAATGAATAAATATAAAATAAAAATAACAAAATATATATTATACAACTATAAATAATTAAATATATACACACACAATACAATTTAGAACAGCGTCCCAGTAACACAGTCATGCCATAATATTCCACAGCCACAACAACAGCAGGAATTTAGAAACGCCCCCAACTTTCTCTAACCAAACAGTTCGACAATGACCACCACCAGGAGGAACAGCAGCGATATGAGACAAAACAGACCAGCTAGACCATGCCATTGTCTCGGCCCAATACAAAGGTTCGTAGGATCACACACACACACACACACGGTGACCGGACAACTCAACCAGTAGACCATTTCAACCTGTAGCTCTCAATCAGTACCAAATCAACCAATACGATACGGTTAGGTTAGGTTAGGTTAGGTTAGTACTATATTTTGGCACTGGTTGAGAGCTACTGGTTGAAATGGTCTACTGGTTGAGATGTCAGGGAACCCACACACACACACACACACACACACACACACACACACCACTATTTAAGGGGACATATATATTCATTAGTCTTTAGTAGTTTATGTATTTAAGGAGAGATATCGACTTGAGGGATTTTTTTCTGGACCCCTTTCTCCCTCATGTTTAGCCCCATTGCTTTTGAGATTTTAAGACGGTCGCCCCATTAGTTTGGCGATTTTAAGAACATTCGCCCCATTTCTGTCAATTTTAAAACCTTTCCTGCCATTCAGGTGTCGATTTTTTCCTGGCGAGCGATAGCGAGCCTGTAATTTAAGAGGAACCGGCCTTCGGCCTAGACATTTTTCTACCGAAAAATTTACAAATTTATCTTGAAAGGGGGTCTAGGGAGTGTAATTTTAAGCTTGATGGAAGTCTAGGGAGGACACTAAACACCTCCCCTTAAGGTCAGGTTAGGTTAAGTGTAGGGTACCTGCAGAAGGGGGTAGGGTCAATATAAGAAGGAAGGGTATATTATTTGCTAGATATATTTATATATTTATACATTTATTATTTATAGTTTCCTCCCAAGACCTCCATCAAGCTTTTAAAAATACCCCCAAGATCCCCCTTCGAGATAAACTTGTAAATTTTTTCGGTAGATAAATGTCCCAGCCAAAGGCCGCATCCTCATAAGTTACAGGCTCGCTATCGCTCACCAGGAACAAAATCGACACTTAAATGGCACGAAAGGTCTTAACATTGACAACAAAATGGGACGAAAGGTCTTAAATTCGCCAAACTAATGAACCGAAAGACTTCAAATCTGAAAACTAATGGGGCTAAACATGAGGGAGAAAGGGGTCCAGAAAAAAACTCCACTATCTGGAAAAAAAACCCACAAAAAAACCAATCCGAGATCAAGGTGCTTAACCCCTTCCGTAACGGTGACGTCCTTTTAACTTTACTCTGGCTACTCTCAAGACGATTTATATTCAGTTTTAAAAGAGCGTCCAGCAGTTAACAGGCTTCGAACTATCTCCCTTAACCATTTTTACTACCACAGATTCTTCTTAAACTGCACAAAATCATCCATGTATAAGTAGAATATAAGTTAAAATGCCGTTGCCGGTAAAGAAGGGGTTAACGAATGGGCCACTTTGTTTTCTGTATATATTACTTTCCTCATCTTTCTATTGGCACTGAGTATATATATATACCGGTATATATATATATATATATATATATATACTGTATATATGTTAAGGTTGTTTGATGATATCTCGGTAGGTTTATGGTACTAGATAACATGTTGAAGATAAGTACAACACAAATTCCATCCCAATTATATCTCCCTTATTATATATCGGGAATTAAACTTGCGATTTCATGATTACTGTACACTCGACCAAAAAACAATCTTCACACTGGTGAGCTATAAATACTCTAGTGTGAACGGAATGAATCGGGTGAAACATACGTCTGTGAGGTATTATCATAAGATTTCGACCCACTTCCAGAATGTTTAGAGCGTTAGTGTTAAGATTGTTTTGTTTGGTCGTGTACATACCGAAACTAAGTACAACACACATTCCATCCCAATTATATCTCCCCTATATTTACTGGGACTGAAACCCATGATTCCATGATTATAGTACTCGTGTAGTATTCTAGCAAGCCAGCCATTACCTCCAATTGTACGGTTGGCCAAATAAGTCATGTCTCCGCTGTCATTACGTTTTGCTCGCTGTGTGCTGTATTAATGTCTGGCAGATGTTGAATAGGGTGGGTAAGTATAGGAATAGGTTTGTATATCTCACTCGAAACGATGAATTAATGCTTAGATAGTGCTGATACCAATTATTGATCGAAATATAATTGGTGCCGCGACATCACTTATTTGGGCAACTGTACCTGGGTCTGTACTGATCATCATTACCTCTAATTGTACAGTCACCCACATAAGTTCTGTTCCACGTCGTGATCTTATGTATGAAAGTAAAATTATTATGAACGAATTGTGAGTGTGGTTTCTTTAAATTATCAGTCGACTAGTTAGATGAATTGACCAGTGCATAAGTAACTACACTCCTAATTAAAGTTTTTGTTATTATCAGTTGATTAGTCAGATGAGTTAACCACTGCATAAGACACTACACTCGTAATTCAATCATGTGCATTATAATTCCATGTATAAGCCCACGGAGAGGACCAGAACTTATGTGAACAACTGTACCGGTGCCAGTACCTATCATTATTACATCCAAACCATTACTAAAACATTCCACAGTCCATAGAGCACGCGTGGCCTTGTGTCTCATTCACTATATACATTAATGTTGTCAGGCTCGGGTACTCCGGTCCGATCTCAAAATAAAGAACTTGACAACACAGGCGGCCCTTGACAGGACCGCCTGGAAAGCTGCCATTTAGGACGTGAGACTGTAACTACAGCTTCTGTGGACAAGCGGTCTTTAAACTTGTATGTATGTATGTATGTATGTATGTATGTATGTATGTATGTATGTTCTCCAAATTTCCCTTCAGGCTAAATACAGTATGTAGAGCCCTAGATGTCGAACTGCAAAAAGTGCCAGACGAGCCCATCCTCGCAAGGGAGCGAGCTGTCGCTTCAAACAGTCTACTGCACCAAATCACCACCCATAACGAGGGGCGTCGCGCTCCTTGGTGCCGCTAGAAGAGTGACGAACACATCAAAAGGTATCAAAAGGTAAGGTACATTTTTCGGTAGAAAACAGTTCTGACCGAAGGCCGATTTCCCCCCAAATCAACACCTGAATAAGTCAAAACGTCTTATAATAGTCAAAATCATGGTGATAGACGTCTTAACCTCTTTTACCGGCGAAGTCTTTCTATTTTATATTCTAGCTATGTTTAGATGATATTGTGCAGCTTCAGAAGGATCTGTGATAGTAAAAAGGGTTAAGTGAGATAGTTCGAAACCTGTTAATTGCTGGAGGCACCTTTTAAATTGAATACAATTGTCTAATAGTAGCCAGAATAAAGTTAAAGGGACACCAACGTTACCCGCCCAACAAATAAAGTTAAAGGGACACCAACGTTACCCGCCCAACAAATGAGGACTAATGTGTTCAATCACCACTACAGACTCGGTGTGTCACTCATTAACATTACAGTCTTAAGGGGAGGCAGGCCGTTTTTTGGCCTATAAATTCATTCATTCATAAATTCTTAGTTTCCTCGCTAGACATCCCTCAAACATAGAAAAACATCACCTACTGTAGACCCCCCTCAACATAAATTTGTAATTTTTTCAGTAGAAAACTGTCCTGGCCGAAGGCCGGTTCCTCTTAAATTTACAGGCTCGCTATCGCTCGCCAGGACAAAATCGACACCTAAATGGCACGATAGGTCTTCAAATTTATAACGAAATGGGACGAAAGGTCTTAAAATCGCCAAACAAATGGGCCGAACGTCTAAAAATCTCAAAACTAATGGGACTAAACACGAGGGAGAAAGGGGACCAGAAAAACGACCGTCTCCTCTTAAGCCGGTATCACACGAGAGATTTTATAGTCAACATTCGATGAACAAAATTTTTCTGGTAACATTTCTGGAATATTTTGCACTGGTATCGGAAACTAGACTCATGATAGATGAGTTCAGGGGACATAAATATTTTAAATGTTGACCTCATAAGCTGCTAGACCAGTATTGAGGATAAATGTATGAGGAAAAAAGCGCTCGTGTGATACCGGCTATACACTCACTCGCCCACTCAAGAATAGAGGGATTGGTATTTGGTGGTGTTGCAATATGTTGTGTTGTTGAAGGCTGATGGGTCACAGGACCTTTGTCTGCCCTCATATGCTGTGTCATCTCTAGTATGTGTGTGTGTGTGTGTGTGTGTGTGTGTGTGTGTGTGTGTGTGTGTGTGTGTGTGTGTGTGTGTGTGTGTGTGTGTGTGTGTGTGTGTGTGGTGGGGAGGGAGGGAGGGGGCAAAATTCCATCCCGATCATTATAATTGCATAAAGATATACAGTACATAGGGGGTCTACGCATTCATATGAGTGGGCTAGAGACTATGGCATCCGAGTGTACCTTCGTGCTTACATAACAGTCACTATAGGCTATAAGATCAACTAATACCTCCAAGAGACCAAAATATCAAGTCTGACTATATGTCGTACTAATAATAACAAAATAAATAATAAATATACAAATCTCGACACACATGTACAGAACCTTTGTATTTTAACTTTATCCAGCCTTGACCAAGAGTAAATATTCTTACGTAAAAAAAAAATAATAAAATTGTGAAGGTGTGACACAATTCTGGAGCGTGACTGCATACATTTTTATACACGCATACATTCAGCGTTGACCAAGAGTAAATATTGGACAATATACTGTGTAGATCAAAGTTGAAGTTGCAAAAGTATGCCATATTATGGAGCGTGACTGTAAATATCTTCATACATACGTGCATGCATACATACATACATATATGACTAAATATGTACCATACATATATATAAATACATGTATACTTTTACGTACATGCCTAATTCTTTGACATACATACATAGATTACATATTACTCGGACACAGCACCATTAGCCAATCACCTCCCAGTACTTATAATTATACATACAGTACATACATACATACATAAATACACACATACATACATATTACTCGACCAAAGCGACCCAGTACACATTCGCCGGGTTAAGCTTAAATTTGTTTCTTTCCTGCTCCCCCTTCTCCCTCATGCTTGGCCCCATTAGTTTTCAGATTTTCAGACGTGGGTCCTATTATTTTGGCGATTTTACATCCTTCGCCCTATTCCTGTTCCAATGTTATAACCTTTCGTGCCTTTTAGGTGCATATTTTTTCCCTGGCGAGCGATAGCGAGCCTGTAATTTAGGAGGAATTAGACTTCGGGCAGGACATTTTTCTACCGAAAAACGTACATATTTATCTCGGGTCTTGAGGGTATTTATATGTATGCTTGATGGAGGTATAGGTAGCCAGCTAACATACATATATATATATATATATATATATATATATATATATATATATATATATATATATATATATATATATATATATATATATATATATATATATATATATATATATACACTATATATACTTTTTAAGAGACAATTAATAGAGGAGGGAAAAACAAAGACAGAACAAAAAAGGTCCATGTACTTCAAGGCATCCTCCATTCATAAAATGTTATAACAATTGGACTTAAACTGTTGAAGATTCTAGATTTGTGGAAAGCAACTCCAAGGAAGTGAATTCCAGATAGTAGAAGTTCTGGGGATAAATACATGTTGATAAGTGTGAAGGAGAGAGTGTGAATTCATGGGTATTTCCAGGTGCCATAGTTCTGCGGGGAAAGATACAGAGAGGTGGTACAAATGAAGCAAGTTCCTCAGAACATTTACCATGAATATATCTGTAAAGTAATGCAAGGAATGCAACATCTCTTTGTATAATGGAGGAAGATCCTGCGTGATTGCAGGGTTGTTGATTAATCTATTTGCTTTAATTTGAATGTTTGTCCAACTGCCTCAATGCAACCACTCCCACATCCATTCCACAAGGGTGAACAGTATTATATCTGAGAACGAACATGACTTATATATATATAATGGCTAACTGCTCGTCAGTACATATATACACATGGGCAACATACCGACAGAGAAAGGAAGAACCTTTTACGTCATGTTCAAACACCGTGAACAATGGTGGCTTACAGAAACACTTGTCTGGCTGTCTGTCTGTCTGTCTGTCTGTCTGTCTGGTTGGCTGTGCGTGTCAAAATTTCACTCTTCTTAACGGCTCCAGTAGCGTTACCTGTGTGTGTGTGTGTGTGTGTGTGTGCAGGCGTAGAAGCTTTTGTTCTGTATGTATATGTATACACAAACACTGATGATGATGATGATGATTATAATAGTGATGGTGATGCTGATAATAGTGATGATGATGATGATAATGCTGACGATGATAACCCCTTCTAGATAAAGTTGTACAATTTTTGGTAGAAAAATGTCCCGGCTTAAAATATAGGCTCGCTATCGCTCGGCAGAACAAAAAATCAACACCTAAATGGCGCGAACGGTCTTAACATTGACAGAAAAATGGGGTGAAACTAATGGGCCGAACGTCTTAACATCGGAAAACGAATGGGGTTAAACATGAGGGAGAAGGGGGCCAGAATAAACAAGAAGCATCGCCCCTGAAGATAAAGGTGATGACAAGTAGTGATGGTGGTGATGACGTGGTGTGGAGATAAAGGTGATGACAAGTGGTGATGATGGTGGTAATGACGTGGTGTTGGGATAAAGGTGATGACAAGTGGTGATGACGTGGTGTGGAGATAAAGGTGATGACAAGTGGTGATGATGGTGGTAATGATGGTGGTGATGACGTGGTGTTGGGATAAAGGTGATGACAAGTGGTGATGACGTGGTGTGAAGATAAAGGTGATGACAAGTGGTGATGATGGTGGTGATTACGTGGTGTGAAGATAAAGGTGAGGACAAGTGGTGATAATGGTGGTGATGACGTGGTGTGAAGATAAAGGTTATGACAAGTGGTGATAATGGTGGTGATGACGTGGTGTGGAGATGATAAATGCTTGAAGAAGATGATGATGCAGCTGCTGACTACCTTTACGTCACATTGCTACAGTTTCTAGTTTGCCTTTCACTTCCTAACCCACACCCCGTAAACACAATAAACCTTTGCACTTTTACTACATAGACAACTAAATATTGACCCTTACTCTACCACCGACGTATTTTTGTTTTATTTGATTCCACCTTCATTTAGAATTTTAGATGATTTGATTAAGTTTAGGAAGGACATATGGTAGCTGAAAGGATGAATCGAGATATTTGGTAGCCTTTTTATTTGTTGACATCCTTCCTAAGCTGAATAAATCGTCCAATGGTTGCCAGAATATAATGAAAAGGATGTCGCCGGTACTGTAGGGGTTAAGGGGAGATTTTCACTTGAGGGATTTTTTGCTGGACCCCTTGCTCCCTCATGTTTAGCCCCATTGCTTTTAATATTTTAAAACGTTCGCCCCCTTTAGTTTGGCTATTTTAAGAACTTTCGCCCCATTTCTGTCAATTTTAAGAACTTTCGTGCCATTTAGGTGTCGATTTTTTTCCTGGCGAGCGATAGCGAGCCTGGAATTTGAGAGGAACCGGCCTTCGGCCGGGACATTTTTCTACCGAAAAATTTACAAATTTATCTTGAAAGGGGGTCTAGGGGGTGTAATTTTAAGCTTGATGGAGTTCTAGGGAACAAACTAAATACCTCCCATTAAGAAGGTAATTATAAACGATTGATGATGAAAATAATACATACAAAGTTGATGATGACATTAATTCTGTTGGTAATGATGATGATGTTAATGATAATGATGATGTGAAAATTAGAATACTAATAGAAACAATGGTGATGACAGCAATCCTGTTGGTAATGATGATGGTGAAAATGATGATATCAATATAAACAATGGTGATGATGGCAGTGATCCTATTGGTAATAATGATGATAATAGTTATATATATATATGATTATGATAATGATAATAGTAATATACAGTATATATGGATTATATTAATGGCGATGTTGTTGACAATGCTGCCACTGAGGATGCTGCTGGTGATGGTGATGATGACGATGATGGTGACACAGGTGATGATGGCGTGTGGTGTTGTTATAGACGCCTGAAGAACATGACCGCTCCTATACATTGCTATAGTTTCTAGTTTGCCTTTCACCTCTTCCCACACACGCCTTAAGAGGAGGCAGACCGTTTTTTCTGGACCCCCTTCTCCCTAATGTTTAGCCCCACTAGTTTTGAGATTATTAGACGTTCGGCCCATTAGTTTGGCGATGTTAACACCTTGCGCCCCATTTCGTTGTTAATTTTAAGACCTTTCGTGCCATTTAGGTGTCGATTTTTTCCTGGCGAGCGATAGCGAGCCTGCAATTTTAAGAGGAACCGGCCTTCGGCCGGAAATTTTTTCTACCGAAAAATGTACACATTTATCTTGAAGAGGGTGTTTTTTTAAGCTTGATGGAGGTCTATGGAGGAAACTAAAAAAAATATATGAATATATGAATGAATAGACCAAACAAACGGTCGTCTCCCCTTAAGATCATAAACGTTTACGCTTTTACGACATAGAAAACTGCTGGCCACGATGATAATTAGAACACGAGTAGCGATGATGGCAGTATTTATGATTATTGAAGATAACCACTCCTCCATGCTCTCTACTCTGCCTTTCACCTCCTCGTCACTCACGCGCCGTAAACATCTGATAGACGATCACACTCTTACTACACGGAAAAGAGAAACTACAGAAGCTACAGAAACTACAGTACAATCTTAACCCCTTCTGTACCAGGGACGTCCTTTTCATCACATTCTAGCAACTATTAGACGATTTTATTCAGCTTGGGAAGGATCTCTAGCACTTATACGGCTTCCAACTATCTCAACCAACGCTTTTAACTACCACCGATCCTTCCTAAGCTGCATAATATCGTCTACAGATAGCTAGAGTGTAATGCAACACACGTCGCTGTTTTACTCAAAGGGTTAAGCCATAATAGCTACACAACCTTTGACTACTTGCCAATTTCAGGCTATAAGGAAGTTGGAGTTGTAGACATCAATATGTAGTAGGAATTACCATCTAAAATACGGTTGTAGTACATTTATAAACACATAACATACGGTTGTAGTACATTTATAAACATAAAATACGGTTGTAGTACATTTATAAACACATAAAATACGGTTGTAGTACATTAATAAACACATAAAATACGGTTGTAGTACATTTATAAACACATAAAATACGGTTGTGGTACATTTATAAACACATAAAATACGGTTGTGGTACATTTATAAACACATAAAATACGGTTGTAGTACATTAATAAACACATAAAATACGGTTGTAGTACATTTATAAACACATAAAATACGGTTGTAGTACATTTATAAACACATAAAATACGGTTGTAGTACATTTATAAACACATAAAATACGGTTGTAGTACATTTATAAACACATAAAACCCACTCCAACATACTGTCTATATCCATCACAAACCTACATTATTACTCTATTTCTGTTTCATGTCTACGTTCGAAACTTTTCCTTAAGGGGAGATGGGCAATTTTTATGGTCCCCCTTCTTCCTCATTAGTTTTCAGATTTTATGACGTTCGGCTCATTAGTTTGTCGATTTTAATATCTTTCGCCCCATTTCTTTGTCAATATTAAGAATTTTCGTGTCTTTTAGGTGTCGATTTTTTCATGAAAAGCGATAGCTAGCCTGCAATTTAAGAGGAAACGGCCTTCGGCCAGAATTGTTTTTTTATCGAAAAATTTACAAATTTATCTTGAAGGAGGGTCTTGGGGGTGTTTTTCATTAAGCATGATGGAGGTCTAGGGAGGAAACTAAAAAATATATATATAAATGAGAAAATAAATACGCCCATCCCTCCTTAATTAACAAGAGTTCAGTAAAGCGGGTTTACATGAGAGCTCTTTTTTATTTGTATATATATTTTTCTCCCTAGACTTCCATCAATCTCAAAAACTACCCAAGGGGCCAAGACCCCTCTTAAAGATAAATTTGTTAATTTTTCGGTAAAAAAAAAGAAAAAAAAAACAAAAAAAAAAAAACAAACAAACACACCCTTATACGTAAATAAAATGGTAGAGCGACAAAACTAGAGGGCGAAAAGTCTGAAGATGAAATGAATGGTAGGTGAACCCTCACTGCAGTAATAGTAGGTGAACCACCACCATAGTAATATCGCTGTAACGGGATTGGCGAGGTTTAGCGGTGTTAAACTTATGATATATTTCGCGCGAAGTCATCAGATTTAGTGTGTTTGTGTGTGTGTGGGGGGGGGGGGGGGGCGGCTGTGTGTGGGGGGGGGGGGGGCTGTGTGTGTGTGTGTGTGTGTGTGTGTGTGGTCGTGAGTGGGTGGGGGCTGTGTGTGTGTGTGGGCTGAGTGTGGTTTTTTTTTGGTGGGGGGGGGGGCTTTTTTTTTTTTTTCTTTTTTTTTTTTACATTCCAACTACTCCCTCTTGGGTATAGGCTGAGAGCCTATACATTCAACCGTTCTACATTGAACGGAGAAGCCCGTGAGGTCTCGTTCCAGTCTAGGGGGTGAGATAATTATTATGTTAAGCACTTCTTAGCTGGAACCAGCCCCTGCCATCTTGCCTTCGCAGGATGCATGGGGCTTAGTTGCTCACTCACGGCTCGGAGCAGCCCCATCTCTGAAGCTGCCTAGCTCCAGTGCTTCCTGTCTCACCTTCTAGACTCGGACCAATAACTTTCAGAACGCCACCTATTGAGCAATGAACTAACTAGGCATTGCACCCCAGTAGCATATTTTGAATATGGGAATATTCATACAGTGGTATTTAATCACGGAACAATGAGGGTATTTATTTGGCGTTTCGGTGGGCTTTGTGGTAATGCACTGATACTAGGTAGTGTGCAGCACAAATTCCATTCCAATAATATCTTCCCAGGGATTTGAACTCGGGTCCATTGTGTGTGTGTGTAGGCTGGTGTGTGTGTGTGTGGGTTGAGGGGGGGGGGGGTCTGTGTGTGTGTAGGCTATGTGTGTGTGTGTTTGTAGGATATGTGTGCATAGGCTATGTGTGTGTGTAAGGTACTTGAAGGTAGTGATGGCGGTCTGTATGTGAGAGAATAATGAAAAAACAAATAGTACCGTATACTACTACTACAAGAGAGAGAGAGAGGGAGAGAGAGAGAGAGAGAGAGAGAGAGAGAGAGAGAATAGTATAATAAGGGTTACAAGGCTAGGGTGGGGGAGGAACGAACAACACCAACAACACCAATACAACCACCAACACCACCACCACCACCATCACCAACAACAACAACACCACCACCAGCAACAACAATAACACCACCAACAACAACGACAACAACACCACCACCAGCAACACCAACAATAACATCACCACCACCACACCAACAACACCACCACCACCAACAACACCACCACCACCAACAACAACAACACCACCAACACTAACATTACCACCAACAACACCACCACCACCACCAGCACCAACTGCAACAACAACACTAGGGTGTGGTTCCAAGGCCACTCCTAAAGGGACCAAACAATATACACAAAAAAACTCCCCCCTTATTCCGGCGCCCCACCCCGACCAATTGTACCCAAGTGGATTGTATTGAAGTTTGGAATACGCAACATGCTTTTAGGTAATGGGGGGTTCTCAACCATGAACCACCGGATGTCAACCCAACACTTTACCAAGCTATAACAAGTAGGGTTTTTTCTGGCATCTTTACTCCATCTATTGTTACCTCCTCCAATGAAGCTGGGCGGCGGTTATGTTTTCATCCCGTTTGCCTGTCTGTCTGTCTGTCTGTAAACCAGATATCTCACGAAGTTATGAACTGATATATAAGAAATATACTGTATAATCGTCTAAGATTAGCCTATATAACAGTAGCTGTATTTGGCCGGTAATTCTGCTAAATATATTTATATACCGGTACAAGTCCAACTTCCTTATAGCCCGATACTCGCAACTGGCTCAATACAAAGAAACATAATATCGTCTAACATTAGCTTATATAAAATAAAAATAAGTATTCGCACTAAAATGGTAAAGTAGAGAAAGCGACTAAAATCACTTTGTCTTGAAGCTTTAAAAATGAAACCTGACAATTGTCCGATACTAGAATAATGGTCCGCCTGTGACACCCGCACCGATCTGTCCTGGACCATGGAACAAACGGTATTGTTCATATTAACTAGACCACAACATGAACAAAACAATGTGCATGTATGAGATAATAGATAGATAGATAGGTGTCTTTGGATATGTGATTTGTAGGTAGGTCGGTAGATAGGTAAGCAGGTAGATAGATAGACAGACAGACAGGTATATAGATATATAGATACACAGACAGACAGATAGATAGATAGATAGATAGACAGACAGATAGATAAGTAAATAATACAGCAGGATGAGATATACACAGATAGATAAAAAAAAAAAATATATATATATATAAACATAAATAATTGCCTTGACTTATTATAACGTAGATTTACAATAATGACCCACATCCTAGACACGACTTCCCAATTAATAGAGATTCTTATACGTAAACATATGAGAGAGAGAGAGAGAGAGAGAGATAACTTACTATAGTGGTAATTACTGAAGGTGCACTATCTAACCAATTACATTTAGAGAGATTTACATAGATACAGACCTGACGATCCAAGCGAGGTGGGCATGACTTAATTCTAGCAGAGACAGATAACCCAAGAGTAAGGGAAGGTTGAAGGAAACGATAGCAAAGCAGAAGGCTCTCTCCCCACCCTCCGACAATTGGAAGCGAATAACCATGCAGGGCTTAGAAATCGCCTGAAGGAATTTATAGCATAGTAGGAAATGGAACGGAAAGGTCAAGCAAACCTTCACCTATGCAAGACACATATTTTGTTTGTAGTATACATAGTAATTACAGAAGGAGCACCTGTAACCTTTACCTGCAACCAATGTACTTCGTGAGGTACGGGGGGTGAGGGAGTGGGAGGGAGGGGGGGGGAGAAAGTAGTAACTATAAGGATGGAATGTGATTATTACTATAGTTGAACTGACCACACCCTCCTCAATGGTAGAAGTGTGCTGAATATATTATATATATACCGTATACTGTATATATATGGTAAAGGTTAATGTGTGTAAGTGTGTGTGCGTGCGTGCGTACGTGTGTGTGTGTGTGTGTGTGTGTGTGTGTGTGTATTATAGTGTATATAGACTGGGTTAATGTGTGTAAGTGTACGTCTGTATGATGTTATTTATGCAAACATTTGTGAGTGTGTTTTTATGTGTATTTATATGCTTTTGTGTATACAGAATACATACCGTATACAGGTATATGTATAAAAGATTTTCATACTTTATTAATACTGCGGCCATATGATATTTTTCAACTTATTACGAAGAACATTTAGGCTGCTAATATAGGCCTATATGTGTGGGTTTTTTTTTCCTCCCTACAATTCCATCAAGCTTAAAAAAAGACAAACTCAAACTGACAGATCCTTCCTAAGTAGAATGATATCATTTGAAGTTAGTCGAAATAAAACACAAATTGGCGCCATGGGATCGAAAGGGTTAATGGTGGCTAGGAAAAGACGACAACGATGGACTTGAAATCTGAAAAAAGATGAATAAGAAGTAACCAAATCTAACCCAAGTGACGTGATGTGCATGGAAGGGTTAAGACAGGTTGGGGTGAGGTAAGATGGAGAAGGGTGGGGTCAAAAAGGTCAAGGAGAAATACTAGGTCCGTGATGATATAGTGTATATATATATATATATATATATATATATATATATATATATATATATATATATATATAGAGAGAGAGAGAGAGAGATAAATGAAGTATACCGGTATCTCATAAATACACGTAAGTTTCATGAATATATGTTTTACTCTCACCGAGATTAGAACCACAGGCAGTCAGGAGTCCATGCTTTAATCCACTCCACCACGGCGTTTAACCTACTCCACTACGTCGTGATCAGGCCGTGGTGGAGTGGATTAAAGCATGAACTCCACTATTTCCAATCCCTGTACTGTATACCCAATGTGACCTCACCTATTCCTTCTACACCCTGTACATATCGTGAATTAAGGGGAGATCCTTCACTTTTTGGTATTTTTTTTAATTTATTTATTATTTTTCCAGTGTCCTCGCTAGACCTCCATCTAGCTTAAAATGAAGCCCCCTAGACCCCCTTTCAAGATAAATTTGTACATTTTTCGGTAGAAAAATGTCTTGGCCGAAGGGCGATTCCTCTTAAATTACAGGCTCGCTATCGCTCGCCAGGAAAAAATAGAGACCTAATTGGCAGGAAAGGTCTTAAAATTGACAGAAATGGGGCGAAAGTTCATAATATCGCCAAACTAATGGGTCTAAAGATGAGGGAGAAGGTGGTCTAGCAAAGCGCCATGTCTCCCCTTAATCATGTGTGCTATCCTATCACACTATACCATTCATCACCTTTAAGTTATTCACCCTCATGATACCGGCTGTACCCCTAGATAAACAGACCTTCCCTTCCTTTCTGTGGCCTGCAATAGCTAGGTTGGTACATGCAGTATATATATATATATATATATATATATATATATACAGTAAGCCTGCCCCCGCCCTTCCTTTAGCCTTCCCTGCCCTACTTAACCCCACCCTGCCCTACCCATCTATACCCACAGACTCTGACATTACACTGGGGGAAAGTGGCTATTAAGGGAAGGTTTCTCGTTTGTTCCCTAGACCTCCATCAACATTAAAATTTCACTCCCAAGACCCCTTTTTAAGATAAATGTGTAAATTTTTCGGTAGAAAAATTTCCCGGCCAAAGGCCGGTTACTGTAATAATACAGGCTCGCTATCGCTCGCCAGGAAAAAATCGACACCTACATGGCACGAAAGGTCTTCAAATTGACACGCATGGGGCGAAAGTTCTTAAAATCGCCAAACTAATGGGGAGAACGTCTTAATATCTGAACAGCAATGGGGCTAAACATGAGGGAGAAAGGGGTCCAGAAAAAAAAAAAAAAATCAAGTGTAAATCTGCCCTTACCACCTTTGAGTTACACAGGCCTATGACGATTACAGTCCCTTGGTTGGTTACCTGGGCGGGGGTAGTAAGGTAGTTGGATATCTATTGGGTTCATTAGTCTGGGTTTCCACGGAATCATAATATAGGTGGGAAGGCATTTTGGTTAATGATTGTACCCTAAATATTTATCACACGGTTACGTCAAACAGGGTTAAGGAATGACTTACGTATTTCAGATTACCCCCGTATGCTTCAGTGACATTGTCAATTGAAGTAAAAGTATATACAGTTTTTGTTACAGTTCTCTCTCTCTCTCTCTCTCTATATATATATATATATATATATCAAATCCACACCTGAGAACATGTGTCTAATGAGGTCACCCTAGATTCATAAACTATACACCTTACCATATATTCTAAAACTTACCTACACCTCCAATTAACATTCCCAACCTGGCGACTATCACACACCTGCCTTACCATCAACCAGTACGGGGACACCATATGGTCTGTACTACCACCACCTCCACCACCACCACTACCACTACCACCACCACCACCACCACCACCACAACACACCACTTTGTAGGCCAATGGCTGGGAAATGGTCGACAGTCGCCGTCCTTCTCACACAAAGTATACAAAAGCACACACTATAATGTAAACTCACATAATCAAGAGACACACAGCACACATACAGATAAAAACACACACAATATACACACATATATAAACACACACAAGAACACACAACGAATAGAGAACACACACAATATACACACATAATATATAAACACACAATATACACACATAATATATAAACACACAAAGAACACAATAAAACACAATATACACAAGAGAAACACACAATATACACACATAATATATAAACACACAATATACACACCTAATATATAAACACACACAATATACACACATAATATATAAACACACAACAAAACCAACATAATATACACACATAATATATAAACACACAATATACACACATAATATACACACATAATATATAAACACACAATATACACACACACACAATATACACACATAATATATAAACACACACAATATACACACAATATATAAACACAATATACACATAATATATAAACACACACAATATACACACATAATATATAAACACACACAATATACACACAATATAACACACATATAACACATAATATAAACACACAATATACACACAATATATAAACACAATATACACACATAATATATAAACACACACAATATACACACATAATATATAAACACACAATATACACACATAATATATAAACACACAATATACACACATAATATATAAACACACAATATACACAAATACACACAATATACACAAATACACACAATATACACAAATACACACAATATACACAAATACACACAATATACACAAATACACACAATATACACCTAATATATAAACACACAATATACACACACACACAATATACACACATAATATATAAACACACAATATACACACACACACAATATACACACCTAATATATAAACACACAATATACACACACACACATTATACACACCTAATATATAAACACACAATATACACACATAATATAACCTAAATAAAATTATCCAATAATAATAGCCAGAAAAGCTATAATTATGATGTCCAGAGTGTATATTATTAAGTATTGTTTCCTTCTACATTCCAAGAAGTTCAGTTTCAGTTATTAGCAAGTGCCGCTATCTACAAACCTTCATTATTAATAGGTGTTCTTATCCTACATGAGTTATTTATTATACTCCGTTTTTTCCCAGCTGACGGTAAGTTGCTGTCTTCAGCTTGATTACTCCGCTAATATTCAGGTTTTGTAGCGAAATCTGTTGTTAATTATGAAAACTTGGCACTAATATGAATCAGAGACATGGTAGGTTCATAGGTTTCTGTAAGTTATCGAGAAATCAATTGTTAAGGATTGAATTTACCGTCAGAGGAGATGAAACTGAGTATAGTTTTGGTCGGTTAAGGGGAGGGTTTGGTGTGTCTGGGCCCCCTTCTCCCTTATGTTTAGCCACATTAGTTATGAGATTCTAAGAAATTCACCCCAACAGTTTGGCGATTTTAAGACCACTGGAACAACCCCCCCCCCCCCCCCTCCCAGGTTATCAGTAAAGGACTTAGTTAACCCCAT
>CM064485.1:3811071-3888259 GCA_032716605.1 Paralithodes platypus | reverse complement strand
GGTTCCAAAGGGGGTCTTTTTGGGCATCATCTGTTTTGCTTCGTTAGTTTGATAAATTATCATCTTAATTTATTCTTCCTCTTACTTTCTCGTTCTTCTGCTAACCATAAACAGTAATATATACATATAAATAAATAAAAGTAAATAAATGAATAAATAAAATAAATAAACACATATAATATGAATACTGTGTATATATATACAATTAACCTTAATTCTTCCCTAACACTGGCGGTTGGCGGTTCCATATGGTGGTGTTCTAGATGTGTTACAGTAATTTTTCCTTCCGACCTATCAAGTCTCGCTCTCACTCACACTCACACTCTCTCTCTCTCGATGTGTATGTTGAGTGTGTGTGTGTGTGTGTGTGTGTGTGTGTGTGCGCGCGCGCCTATGTGATCATCCGCGTATGTTTGTGTAATTAATTTATCCTACAGTATACTGTATACCTAAATTTAGTACCTCCTATACATTCCTATGGGTGACTAAGTACCAAATATATCACACCAACCTTCATCGCCCCTCAACTAAACACCAACAAATAATAATAGTAAATAAAGTCAATAATAGTTAAACCCTAATGTACTTTAGTTTCCCTTTCATACCGATGTTAATTTGTACAGTTTATTTATACACTGCATGCATTACTATACCCTTTTCCAAACAGGTAGGCCACAAATCGTTAACCTAAACCTCTATAACTCAAGAAGGGCTGGAGCAAATGGGCTGTACATTTCCACACCAATTCCCTGGCTGACCCTTCCCAAATGGTACACTATTAGAAATATTAACTCTTGTCATTGGTGAGTTATAGAGGTTAATGTTCAAGAGCTTTGGCATGCTTATCTGGAACAGAGTATAATATAGTGTATACAGTTCATTATAGGCCAGCAATACTATCCGTTGTCCACATGGGTCTTACAGGGGATAGGTCCGCTTGGGGGTATTTTGTGTATGGACACCCTAATAGGGGAGTTAGGCGTCCGGCAATAGATAGATAGATATAATACTATCCGGAGGGATTATCTTTTGCTAAGTAATTTATATCTATTAGTTCTTTAAGATGTACTAATTATATACATATATACATAAATACATACTCAGAAACAGACATACAGATACACACGCTGAAACACAGTAACACCCATAACCACACACAAACAGACATACACCTACACAGACCCCGAGAATTACATCCACACAGACACAGACCTACACACCCACATACACATCCCCCCCCCCCACGCACAATAACCCCCACATACAAGAACAACACCCAAACCTAGTCATCCCTCCACCCTCAACCCCCTACACACACAGTACCCCCCCCCCCCCCCCCCCCCCCACCCACAAACAAACAAAACAACACCCACACCTAGTCATCCCTCCACCATCAACCCCCTACACACACACAGTACCCCCCCCCCCCCACAAACAAGAACAACACCCACACCTAGTCATCCCCCCCCCTACACGCACTGTACCCCCCCCCCCCCAGACATCCACCCACACAGACAAGAACAACACCCAAACCTAGTAATCCCTCCACCCTCAACCCCCCCCCCCTACACGCACTGTCCCCCCCACCCCAAGAGATCCACCCACACAGACAAGAACAACACCCAAACCTAGTAATCCCTCCCCCCTCAACCCTCAACCCCCCCCCCCCTACACGCACTGTACCCCCACCCCCAAGACATCCACCCCACACAGACAAGAACAACACCCAAACCTAGTCATCCCTCCACCCTTACCCCCCCCCCTCCCCTACAGTACCCTCCCCCACCGCACCACACTCAAACCTAGTTATACCCCCCCCCCCACCCCCCTACACGTCACTGTACCCCCCACCCCCAGACACCCACCCACACAGACAAGAACAACACCCAACCTAGTTACCCCCCCCCTCACCCCCTACCCCCTACAGTACCCTCCCCACCGCACCACACTCAAACCTAGTTATCGCCCCACCCTCACCCCCTACAGTACCCTCCCCCCCGCACCACACTCAAACCTAGTTATCCCCCCACCCTCACCCCCTACCCCCTACAGTACCCTCACCACCGCACCACACTCAAACCTAGTTATCCCCCCACCCTCACCCCCTACAGTACCCTCCCCACCGCACCACACTCAAACCTAGTTATCCCCCCACCCTCACCCCCTACAGTACCCTCACCACCGCACCACACTCAAACCTAGTTATCGCCCCACCCTCCCCCCTACAGTACCCTCCCCACCGCACCACACTCAAACCTAGTTATCCCCCCACCCTCACCCCCTACCCCCTACAGTACCCTCCCCACCGCACCACACTCAAACCTAGTCATACCCCTACCCCCCACAGTACCCTCCCACACTCAAACCTAGTCACACCCCCCCCCCCACACATCCAAACCTAGTCATCCCCCCACCCCTACCCCCACAGTACCCTCCCCCACCACCCCACACTCAAACCTAGTTATCATCCCGCCTCAAACCTCCCCCCCCCCCCCCCACATGCCCCCAACATCCAAACCTAGTCATCATCGCCCACCCTCACACCTCACCCTCTCAACCCCACCCCCACCCCACACCCCCACAGTATCCCACGATCCACTACCGAAGCATGAGAGGTCACACAGGTCAGCATCCAGAACTGCAGGTAAAGGTGAAATCCTAAGTTGCGATATTTTTAGAGTTTTAATATTTATGGTGACAGTTTTGTAATAGCTTACAACGTCAAGACTTAAAGAAACAGAAACAAAAATCATAAGTTACGATACTTTCAGATATTTGAAGAATAATGACTTGGCAGCATTTTATATACAGTAGTTAACACCTTCAGGGCTTATTATTATTAATAAAAACATACAAATAAAACACACACACACTACTATCACAATAATAGTCCTTGGACTACCACTTACGGTACTCTTCCTAAGCTAACAAAAATCGTCTAGTTATAGGCAGTATAAAAGGACAAAATTAGTCAAAGTATTGAAAAGGTTAAACTATAAAACATAGACGCTCCCGCACCTTACTTTCTGCATAAACCTTTCCCTTCATGTAAATTGTTAACCCCCCCCCCTCTCTCTCTCTCTCTCTCTCTCTCTCTCTCTCTCACACACACACACACACACCATTTGTTGCTGTCTCAACCACATCATCACGTGAACTGTTCTATTGTTCATTGGTCTTCGCCCCCCCCCCACACACACACACATTCTCCTGCAGTGAGGTACCCTACAGTAAATTGAAATGGGAGATTTACTGATATTTTGGGAGCTATGGTATATATATATATATATATATATATATATATATATATATATATATATATACCCCAGGTAAGGGGGCCTTCACCTATGGTGTAGGAAAAAAAGAATATGCCTCACGCATCCTACTGCATGTCGTACAAGGCGACTAATAGGGGGGATGGTGTTAGATTTGCGGACCAAGTAGCCATCACTATACAATGAAGCCTTGTTATTGGCGCTGGCATTGTCTCCATATGACAGTGCTGTGACAGGGCTTCATTGTATTTGCTCCAAGTTGCCTAATGGCGGCACACTGGCGGTGGGTGTCGCTCCCTCTGGACCCGGATCTGGCGCCCTGGGCCCAACCTGGTCGAAATGGATCCAGAGGGTACAGTACGTAGTGTTTCTCCGGACTGGCACTTTCCGCCCAATAGTATAGGGTCCTGAACCTGGTGGTAGCGCTCCAGGAGGCTGCCCTGTCATTGGGCGAAGAATACCAGGCCAGTCGTAGTGCCGTGTACGCGCACGGGGTGCGTCCCTGCGGCTGGTTCTGGTGGGGCTTACCGAGGCCACTGGGTCCTACCCCCTTGTAATCTTGGGGGAAAGTACTGGGAATGGTCCCGGGGTAGACTGGAACCGGAGTTCTGGGGGTAGGGGGGGGGGTTGATGCTCATTTGCCAGCCAAAATACCCAATTTATGACTAAACATATACAGTGTATACACACATATATATATCTCGGTATATATATCCCCAAAATGTTGTACGGTGGAAAAAGTTGTCTATTATCCGTATGCTAAAGGTGGCCAATTTTGCACCGTGAAATTGGACCTGACCTTTACGCCCTCCCCCAATTTGATGGCCCTAGGAGCAATGGGGTCACGCTTTAGTTCTCTGTTTATTAGCTGGTGTCGACGTATTTCGAGCTACTCTCTTTTTCAACAACTCGTCTTTTTGGCAAGTCATAATTTTGGCACGTCATCTTTTTGGCAAGTCATAGTTTTAGCAACTTATCTTTTTGTCAAGTCATAATATTGGCAAGTCATAGTTTGGCAACACATCTTATTGGCAAGTCACAGTTTTGGCCAATCATCTTTATGGTACGTAATTTTTTTGACCAGCCATCTTTTATAAAAAATCATAGATATACAGTACAGGTAATCCAGGTAATACAGGTTGTTGTTGTTGTTGTTGCCCAAGCTGCCTGGCCGAACAGCCCCAAGGCCCCGAGCAATTCCCTGCCGACCACAATAAAGCCTGGGTGACCGAAGCCACTCCATGGCGGGGAGCTGAGGAGGGTGCAGAAACGCCCGGGAAACCAAAGCCCCACCCAGGGCCCTGTGCCCCTCAGCAATTATGAAGAGAAAGTTGAGGGGCAAGGGAAAAATGTGACGCTTTGGCTTCCAATCTTGGTAGATTGGGAGGTCAATCCACGGAAAAGACGCCGTCACTTGAGATCTAGAAAATATATAAGTTAAAGGAACAGTCAGAGTAAGCTATGGGTATGGCAGAGATCGCTCAGTTCTCACTCTGATAGACCAGCCCATCACCACATGACTAGAACCCAATCCTCTCAGCATCAGCTAGGAAAGGCCCTAGAAAGCCGCCTTTGGCGGGGGATAGCTCCCCTATTTCAACCCCTTTCGGGGTCGGGCACCCGCCCGATACAGGTAATACTTGACGCTTTTACACTCAGGTTTCATCAACAACTCTGGCATGGCAAGATATTAGTGGCAGCATATATGTCAAACTTTTATAAGAATTTGTCAACTAAAATCGTCACCATGGAGTCTAGTTTCGACACCAGTGGAAATGATCCCAGATATGCTGCCTGAAAAAAATTATGGCCCCCGATAATTGAACTTCTGCCTTTATATAATTTGTGTAAGTAAACCACCTACCGTATGTCACTTCCTCTTTAAAGTAGCTTTCCACCGCTCTTCAATCCACACACTGTTCAACACTAATTGTTGCAACTTTTCCGAAAATAAGGACGCCATTTTGTTCGTGAATATTTGTATTGGATTAGGTTTGTTTATGCGATTCCTCTGTTTTATTATACTTAACATGACTACCATAAATATTTGCATCATCATTGAGTATTAATAGTCAACACATCCGAGATTTTAAGGCGTATCTCCCCATTAATTTGGCGATAATATGACGTTTCACCCCATTCATATGTTGATTGTTTGTGGGCGAGCGAGAACGAGCCTGTAACTTAGAAGAAATCGGCCTTTGGCTGGGACAGTGTTTTGTCGAAAATTGAACAAATTTAGCTTGAAGGGGGTCTGGCAAAATCCTCAATAATAATATATATATATAAACAAAATATCTACTAACTAACCCCCAAGAGGCCCTACAAGAGACCATTTTAGCCAAGCCAGTGTAAGCATAGAGGCAGCTACATTTGTCTTGAAGGGGGGGGGGGGGTTTGTTTAAAGCTTGATGGAGGTCTAGCGAGGAAACTAACACACATATACGAATGAATGAATAAATAAATAGGCCACACAAATAACCACTACCGATACCCCCTTAAAAGGAGAGATTTCCACCTGGAGGATTTTTCTCTGAACCTCTTTCTCCCTCATGTTTAGCCCCATTGCTTGTGAGATTTAAAGACGCTTGCCCCATTAGTTTGGCGATTTTAAGAACCCTCGCCCCATTTCTGTCAATTTTAAGACCATTCGTGCCATTTAGGTGTCGATTTTTTCCTGGCGAGCGATAGCGAGCCTGTAATTTAAGGGGAATCGGCCTTCGGCCGGGACATTTTTCTACCGAAAAATGTACAAATTTATCTTGAAAGGGGGTCAAGGAGGTGTAATTTTAAGCTTGATGGAAGTCTAGGGAATCCACTAAAAACCTCCCCTTAACCCAGTGAGACGATAGAGGTAACAGCAGGTAGGGAGGAATCAATGGAGAAAGTAGATGGACTGGTTTTATTTGCTGAAGGAGGGGTATGCGGAAATAGTCACCCCCTCACGTCCAGTATCACCAGGCCGCAGGGTTTGTGGCTCTATTTATACATTATCTTGACCCCTTTCTGTAACAGCGACGTCTGTTATATTATATTCTAGCTATATTTAGACGATTTTGTGCAGCTTAGGAAGGATCTGTGGTAGTTAAAAGGGTTGATTGAGATAGTTCGAAGCCTAATAATTGCTTAAGATCCTTCCTAAACTGAATACAATTAATTAATAGTAACCAGAATAAAATATACAGGATGTCGACGGTGCAGAAGGGGTTAACCAATTGACCACTTGTGAGTTTCAGGCTATAAGGAAGTTGGAGCTGTAGACATCGATATTAAACAGAAATGCAATAATAATGTGGGTGTCTGATGGATAAATAGTTTGATTAATTTGGTGTTATGTGTTTATATATGTATTATGTTTATATATGTATTATGTTTATATATGTATTATGTTTACATATGTATTATGTTTATATATGTATTATGTTTATATATGTATTATGTTTATATATGTATTATGTTTATATATGTATTATGTTTATACAGTATATGTATTATGTTTATATATGTATTATGACCGTATTTTAGCTGATAATGCTGCTAAATAGTGATGGCCACAGCTCCAACTTCCTTATAGACCGAAACTCGCAAGTGGTCAATTTAGCCATATTCTAATCACACCTAACGCCATCTGGATCCCGTGGAGGTACTAAGTTAAAAGGTACAAACAAAGATATTTTGGAGACAACGGTGGAAAGGCTATTTTTATAACTGCTTGTGTTCCAATTCAGATATTCACACTGCAGACATATTTAATTGGGAATGTGAGAACTCATTGATCTTTAGTAGCTAATTATTCTCACAATCAATAAACGACAGAAGTAAAAGAATCATCAACTATATTCTACATTTATACATAGCTACGAAATCTCTACATTTATACATAGCTACGAAATCTCTACATTTTGTTACATACGAATGCGGCAACTCCGACTAGAGCTATGGATTGCAAAAAAAAAAAAAATCTTAACAGAGCAGCCTCAATCGAAAGTTTGTCAGTGTTATCGTGGTCGCACAACGATATATGGATATTGTTGTACTTCTGCATATCAACTTTTAGTATAGTAAACCCATAATTGCATCAAAATTCGTGGGGAAATTTCGACCTGGAGGATTTTTTTCTGAACCTCTTTCTCCCTCACGTTTAGCCCCATTGCTAAATGGGATTTAAAGACGCTTGCCCCATTAGTTTGGCGATTTTAAGAACCCTCGCCCCATTTCTGTCAATTTTAAGACCATTCGTGCCATTTAGGTGTCGATTTTTTCCTGGCGAGCCTGTAATTTAAGGGGAACCGGCCTTCGGCCGAGACATTTTTCTACCGAAAAATGTACAAATTTATCTCGAAAGGGGATCAAGGGGGAGTAATTTTAAGCTTGATGGAAGTCTAGGGAATCAACTAAAAACCTCCCCTTAATAATTCGATGGCATGAGCACAAATATTATGAATATATGTTTAGTAATTGCAATGACAGATCCGCACTATATAATGTACTAATGCTTAGAAATGTACATGCTTGTGGTGTTATAAATAGGGAATAATAAGGGTGCCGAAATCAGCCTGGTTTTCTTCTTCTCTTGTCTTTGATGGGTTGTTGGAATAAGGGTAATTTGACTCTTTCAATTACTTAAATGACTCAGTATTGTTTCAGTCTACTTACCTCCAGACGATTTTATTCAGGTTAGGAAGGACTTGTTAGCTAGAAGGTTAAATAAGGTTGTTCTAAGTCTTAAAATCTTAAAAGCATATATGAAAATTGATATGAAGTTGCATTGCTTTGTCCATTTTATTACTTCCAACCATACATAAAGCCTAAACATAACTGTATATTTAGTAATAATGACTACAAAGACGGGAATAGCCAAGGTCTATCGTTTGACACCCTGAAAACGTGTGTTAGAGATCAAAGGGCTGAGATGGGGGGTCACCTGGTTGTATGTGTCTGTGTGGGGGGGGGGGGAAAGATAGGGGTAGAGGGGTCAAGGTGACTGTGTGTATGTGTGTTTGTGTGTATAGGTGTGTGTGTGTGTGTGCGTGTGCGTGTGTGTGTAACAGTCAGGCACAGCGCAGCAATCATTATAGAGGTTACGAGTCAGAGAGAGTGAAGAGGTTATATAACAGGATACAGAGAGAGAGAGAGAGAGAGAGAGAGAGAGAGAGAGAGGTATGAGGTAACCCAATAGTTACAGAGGTTAAGTCAAACAGAGAAAGGGTATAGATGGAAATTGTAGAGAGAGGGATGAGGAGAGGAGGCTGGGGAGGAGAGAGGAGGAAGAGGGAGGAGAGCCGTGAAGAGGAGACAGCAGAGACAGAGATGTAGGAATTTTGAGGTGGGAGTGCGAGCGAGGAGAGAGAGGAGAAGCCCCTGGATGAGAGGTCTGAGGAGAGATAGTTACAGAGGTTAAGAGTCAAACAGAGAAAGGGTATAAAACAGGAGAGAGAGAGAGAGAGAGAGAGAGAGAGAGAGAGAGACAGAGAGCGGGCGTGAGAGAGGAGAGATGAGCTGAGAGAGAGAGGAGAGAGAGAGAGATGGAGAGAGAGATAGGAGGAGTGGGGGAAGAGAGAGAGAGGGGGGGGGGGTACCGGTATATAACATGATAGACCCGTCCCGGTAAACCCATATAGGGGGGAACCACCACGTAATTGACCCATCATAGGCTGATGGGTCCGAGGCTTACGTCATTCCTTCACTTATTGCTATGTTATTCTTTGGTCTGTTAGTTTGGTACCGGTATGCCTTTATTTTAATCAACATTGTATAGTTATGTCGTAAAATTTATGTCATACACAAAATGTACATAATTATACGGTACTAATTATGTAAACTAGAATATCAGGGGGCAGGGGGCTAGTAATCCTCCTCCCCTTTTAAAATTCTGCTACTCATCGAGACAGAGAAAGGGGCGAGGGAACGCGAAAGTGGCCCCGGACCCTGAGAATTAGAACCCTTTAATGTTGTTTCTGTTCGGGCTCTGTCTCGAGTCGGCCACCTCCAGCAATGGGGTTTGTGCCTGAGTATATATATACATACATACATACATACATCAAATCATATAATTAATATATACCCTTACGATTCATTGGTAAAAATGCCTTCACAGTGATTAGCCAGAAAATTAACCTAATAAACCTTTAATATACGCTTACATGACACTATAATACGCATACTACTACCATACAAAAAAAACATCATCAATAATTCCAACTACAACAATATATACCTAAAGAGTTCAAACAAATGTGTAAAGTTGAAAAAAAACATCACCCTGATTGTCAACTAAAGTTCAAAACTTTGTTCAGTAATTCGATCATTAGATTAAATCATATTAACGCTGGCTGTGGCGCATTTATATGAATAAGCCTTGCCAACCAATATTAAGTAAGGAATTGTTAATATATATTTTTTATTGAGATAACAATTCAATACAAATTCCCTACTTTTCTCTAATGTGCATATTATATCGTACCGTATCGTATAACAAAATATGAAGTGAGAACCGGAAATAATTGAGCATTTATAATGCCGCTGACACCGATCACATGATTTTGCATGATTTATTCCATGCAAATTCATCTCTTTTACAGATGCAAACCCGGTACATGTTTTAACCATAATATCTAATATATTACCGAAATTAACTATACCTTTCACAAATACCATATTATCTGATAACCCTCATATATATATATATATATATATATATATATATATATATATATATATATATATATATATATATATATATATAGAGAGAGAGAGAGAGAGAGAGAGAGAGAGAGAGAGAGAGAGAGAGAGAGAGAGAGAGAGAGAGAGCTTGTAAGAACACTGACGCAAGCTAGGTTTATACAAGGAAAAAATTTGTTCTTGATTTTTTAGTAATGTATTTGGGTAAAAAAAAAAATGTATACAGTTTTGCAATTGTTTAACTTTCAAAACTCCAGTGACCCCAGCTGGACACACACGAGCGGGGCCATTTATAAGAAGCCTGGCTTGTGCTAACCTTCTTACAATATACAGTATATATATATATATATATATATATATATATATATATATATATATACTGTATATATATATATATATATATATATATATATATATATATATATATATATATATATACTGTATATATTGGACATTGATTCAATAGTACGTTGAGGAGAAAATGTGAAGCCACTAAAATAAAACATGATATCATCACCACCAAATACCCTAGAACAAAAAAGATAAACAGTTGTCATGTATATAGCAAACAAAAACGTCAAGACACAGAATTGCATGTTGATAATATCATTTGTATGATTTATTATTTATTATAATATAATTTGTATGCACAGTGCGTGGTTTGTTCAAGATAAGCTTGGAAGAAGGTATATATACATTTATTTATTTTAAATGTGGTAGCTATATTTAATGGTTAATAAATTAAATAGAAATATCTTACTTTACTTTCATTTATTTACGTGTCTTGCAGAGTAGGGCATTAATCCGAGACTTACGCTATATTTTCGTAGAAAGGAGAGAGAGAGAGAGAGAGAGAGAGAGAGAGAGAGAGAGAGAGAGAGAGAGAGAGAGAGAGAGAGAGAGACTATGTATTATAAAAAAAAAATGGCAGAGAATGAAAACGAGGGTGCGAGGTGAAAGAGGTTGAGAGCGAGCCTGAATACTAAAGAGAATGTGAAATAGTGAGAGAGAATGAGTGAGTGAGTGAGAATGAGGACACAGCGCCAGGAGGCTGATAGGTGCATAGGTTGGAAGTCAAAGGTGGGGGAAGGGGGGGGGGGGGGCTAGAAGGACGTGATGGATATAGATACATTGAAAGATAGATAGTCTTATAGATGTACAACAGTAGAGAAGATATAAATTAAAAGATATAAACACACACAATTTTATATACCAGTATCTCTCTCTCTCTCTCTCTCTATATATATATATATATATATATATATATATATATAGTTTTATATATATCTATGTATATATATATACAGTATATACACTATATATATAGATATATATATATATATATATATATATACAACATACATACACGAGAGCGAGAGCGAGAGCGAGAGCGAGAGCGAGTGAGGAGAGAGAGAGAGAGAGAGAGAGAGAGAGAGAGAGAGAGAGAGAGAGAGAGAGAGAGATTACAAAACATAAAGGGATAGTTATAGGTGTAGTGGTTGGCCTTGTGATGATATAGAGGTTGAGAGAGGGCGCTGTTAAAGGGTTAATAAAAATACCACTGATACCGCACTAGGCCTAAAATTTCTACTGTATTCCATTATAAACATTTAAGATTCATAGCCAGAAATAGATGGAGGGAGAGTGTAGAAGTAAGGCGAGTTAAAGAGGTAGGTAGACAGGCAAACAGACAGACAGATAGATAGATAGATAGATAAACCGACAGACAGACAATATATATATAATTATATAGATAGACAACTAGATAGACATACAGACAGGTAGATAGACAGACAGATAGACAGAGAGGGAGAGCGTAGAAGCAAGGAGAGGTAAAGAGATAGGTATACAGACAGATAGACAGATAGATAGATAGATAGATAGATAGAGAGGGAGAGTGTAGAAGCATGGAATCAACTTAGGAATGCGGACACTAACTTAACTAAGGAGTGGTTGGGGTAGGAGACTTGAAGATATAGATGGACAGGCAGACAGATAGATGGATAGATAGACAGACACACAGACAAAGGAGTACAAAGGAAAACAAGCAAAAACATATATGTTGGTTGTAATTAAACTACCTAGCCTATGTACAAAAAAAAAGCTATTGGACAGCAAAGCGTGGTGCTATTCATTTGTAAGTGCGGTTAATCGGAGTCTAAGAGCAAGATATTCATTGAGTCAATGTTTGAAAGTTTAAACAATACTACACTCAATACATTACTAGGTAGTCCATACCATAAGTTTACCACTTGACTGAATAATAAATGTGTTGCCTCATGTGAGTGGAAAGGCTTTCCAATTATCTTACAACTATTTCTTCTAGTATAATTTGACTGATCAGTTGTGAAGTGTTTGTTGACATCCATGACCTCTAGATAAAATAAGACACCATAGAGAGGGAGAGTGTAGAAGTGAGGAATGCAGAGAGTGGTTGGCGTATGTGTATGTTGGCGTGTGTATGTGTGTGTGTGTATATATATATATATATATATATATATGTATATAAATAGATAGATAGAGAGAGAGAGATAGAGCGAGAGAGAGAGAGCGAGAGAGAGAGAGAGAGATAGAGAGAGCGAGAGAGATAGAGAGAGCGAGAGAGAGAGAGAGAGAGAGAGAGAGAGAGAGAGAGAGAGAGAGAGAGAGAGGGGGGGGGGGATAGAAGCAAGGAATGCAGATAGGGGCCAAAACAAGGAGTGGTTGGGGTAGAAGAGTAGAGATAGATAGATAGATAGATAGATAGATAGATAAATAGACAGATATGGATAGACATACATATAGATAGAGTGAAAGGAATGCAAAGAGAGGAGTCGAAACAAGGAGTGGTTGGGTGAGGAGAATAGATAGATAGACGGATAGATAGACAGGTAGACAAATATAGATAGACAGACATGGATAGATAGATAGTGTGAAAGGAATGCAAAAAGGAGTCGAAACAAGGAGTGGTTATGGGTGAGGAGAATAGAGATAGATAGACAGGTAGACAGATATGGATAGATAGACAGGTAGACAGATAGATATATATATATAGAGACAGACAGATAGATAGAGTGAAAGGAATGCAAAGAGAGGAGTCGAAACAAGGACTGGTTGGGGTAGAAGAGTAGAGATAGATAGATAGATAGATAGATAAATAGACAGATATGGATAGACAGATATATAGACATACATATAGATAGAGTGAAAGGAATGCAAAGAGAGGAGTCGAAACAAGGAGTGGTTGGGTGAGGAGAGTTCATGGTTAAGCCCGCATTCCCCCCTGTTTCTTAAGAGTGTTTTTAGTTTTTTTTCTTTTTGGTAACGGGGGATCATAATTTCAATTTTTGTTCACCAGTGGGGCTTTTTCGTATTTCGTTTCGTTCTCCCTCTCACTCTCGCACACATTCTCTCTCTCCCGTAGACTCACTCTCACTCTCTCTCTCTCATTTTTACTCATTGGGTAGGCTAAAACATCTTGCTTGTTGATTTCCTGGGGTATAAATGGGCGCATGCATACACACTGACAGATATGCCTTTTTGTGGTACCGTACCGTACTTGCTTTTCATTCTATTCTGTCCATGGCGAGCATTCTGAATACCTATAGAGCTCAATAGTCTGATGGGTTTTTTATTATTTGTATTTACATCTCTTTCGCCCGAACTAGTATATTATATAAACTGCTAGTCTACCTATCTCTTCATACCCATTAATTACCTTTCTCTTCATACCCATTAATTACCTTTCTCTTCATACCCATTAATTACCTTTCTCTTCATACCCATTAATTACCTTTCTCTTCATACCCATTAATTACCTTTCTCTTCATACCCATTAATTACCTTTCTCTTCATACCCATTAATTACCTTTCTCTTCATACCCATTAATTACCTTTCTCTTCATACCCATTAATTACCTTTTCTCTTCATACCCATTAATTACCTTTCTCTTCATACCCATTAATTACCTTTCTCTTCATACCCATTAATTACCTTTCTCTTCATACCCATTAATTACCTTTCTCTTCATACCCATTAATTACCTTTCTCTTTGGTTCTCGTATTTCAGTTTTCTATATTAATTTAACGTTCTTGTAGTTTCCTCTCTCTAATAAAGTTCAAGTGTTGGTGATGACGCAATTGCTTCGGTATCATCTAAGCCATATAACAATTTATTATCTAAGTCAAATTATGCTGAAGTAAGAAAATAACAGAAAATATATACATATATAAACATAATATCCTAACACGGAGTTCCAGAAAAATTAGACTGTCATAATTACGTATGCTGAAAAACAGAAAATGGCTGAAGTGGTTGACACTGTTAGCATATATATATATATACATATATATAAAATAAACAAGTAATAACTCTATGCACAAATGCTAAAACACTCCAATAATTGTCGCTTGATCACAACACACACACACATGCAGTATTAAGGGGAGGTTTCTAGTTTGTTTCCTACTCCTCCAGCAATCTTAAAATGTCACCCCCTTGGCCCCCTTTCAAGATAAATTTGTACATTTTTCGGTAGAAAAATGTCCCGGCCGAAGGCCGATTACTCTTAAATTACAGGCTCGCTATCGCTCGCCAGGATAAAATCGACACCTAAATGGCACGAAAGGTCTTAAATTTGACAGAATGGGGCGGATATTCTTAAAAATCACCAAACTAATGGGGCAAACGTCTTAAAATCTCAAAAGCAATGGGGCTAGACATGAGGGAGAAAGGGGTCAAGTAAAAAGTCCCTCAAGTGGAAATCTCCCCTGAAGACCCTTTATATTCAGCCAGCATACAATATACACACCCTAGGACCCACCATTGTCTACACTCCTATATAAGGCCGACTCAAACAGACCTTAGTTGCTTGTTCTCCTTCAGTAAAACAGAGATAATGTCCTAGATGAAATAATATCTTGTTGTTTTTGACACTTTGAAATGTTTGAAAAAGGTGTGAAAATGTAGCATATTTTATGAAATACCGAAACTAAACTAATATTGTGAAGTACTAAATCACTGTTTATATTATACAGGTCTTTAACGAAGATATAATTTATTACCTATAACAATGTTCATAACTGTACACACATACATTGCAAATACGGCAAATGCAGGCGCTCACACACACATGGACTTACACACAAGATTTACCAAAATAAACTCAGAAAAGTTAACAGAATTAATATAAACACCATTTGAGGAGGAGCACTTTATTGACAACGCTTCGCATATAGTTTCATCAGGTCTATATCAGCCTATAATGACCTGATTCATACACACAAGCAAAGGAACACACGCACACATCCCTACACATACACCCTGTATACAGAGGACACCATTTATGCCATACCAGTAACACACACACACAAACACACCCAAGAGGTATATACTGAGAATACCATTAATACCATATCAGTAACACATACATACACATACACAAATATGTCTATACACCTACACACAAGAGGTATACATACACATACAGTACACACACTTCCACACACCTACTCACATGTACGTCTATACACCTACACCCAAACATACACACACACATATGCACGTCTATACACCCACACCCACACCCCCACACCTGCATATACCATACCCGTCTCTCCAAGGTTATCCACATCTCAGGCGTACGGTATACCTGTTGTTCTCTCTCTCTCTCTCTCTCTCTCTCTCTCTCTCTCTCTCTCTCTCTCTCTCTCTCTCTCTCTCTCTCTCTCTCTCTCTCTCTCTCTCTCTCTCTCTCTCTCTCTCTCTCTCTCTCTCTCTCTCTCTCTCAGAAAAGCTACGCATTATCATGTTTAATTATGTCGCTCTTTTCCTCTCATTCTCTAAGGCATGCGCTCTCACTTTTTCTTGTGTGCTCTCTCTCACTCACTCACTTTCACACACTCTCACCCTAACTCTCTTTCACACACACTACATCTTTCTCTCTCTCTCATACATATACCTTTTCACGTACTCTCTCTCGCTTCCTTTCACTACTTTCATTACTTCACCTACTTTGCTGTCCTACTCTGCCACTATAAACCGTCCCTGTCCCTATTATTAGTATTGATGCCGGACCACCTAGTATGGTCTGCAAGGTCTGTGTGGTAAGAGAATCGGTGTAACTCTGTGTAACTCTTTTACTTAGGCTTATTTATTCTCCTTAATGGGGGATGGTCGTTTTTTCTGGACCCCCTTCTGCCACATGATTAGACCCATTAGCTCACTCTCAGAACGCCACCTATTGAGCAATTAAATCACTAGGCATTGCCCCCCTGTAGCATATTTTGAATATGGAAATATTCATACAATGCTATTTAATCAGGGAACAATGAGGGATTTTTTTTGGCATTTTGGTGTGCTGTGGTAATACACTGAAACTAGGTACAGCACAAATTCCATCCCAATAATATCTTCCCATTGATATATTGGGATTCGAACCCGGGCCCATTGGATTACCAGTCCAGTGGCAAGACCAGTCCGCCACACACACACACACACACATAATATATATATACCGGTATATATATACAGTATATACATATATATATATATATATATATATATATATATATATATATATATATATATATATATATATATATATATATATACCGGTATATATATATATATATAGTATACTGTATATAATGATTCCAACTAGGTCAACATAAACTACAGCCAAGTACTTTACCCCAACCTCTGATCTTCATTGCATCACAATTGTTCAGTCGTACCTGGGAAAGAAAAGATATATTCTTTATTTTCAACACTTCAAGATATTTATAAAACTCATAGAATGCCGGTCTATTCGCTGTAAGTAGGCAAGAAATCATAACCTCTAACCTCTGTAACTAAAAAACGACTAGAGTAATCGAGCTAATATTGTTACGTACGGTACCATTTGGGAAGAGTCAGCCGAGGAATAGGTGTGGACATTTACAGCCAATTTGTTCTAGCCCTTTTTGGATTACAGAGGATAGAGGTCATGATTTCTCGCCTACTTACAGCGAATAGACTATAGTTCCAGAAAATATAATTCACATTGTAATAAAGATAAGAGTATTCTATATTATATGCTATACTGTATACTCAGGCCCAATCCACACTTTTCCTATTTTGTTTTGCTTTCTTTTTTCCCTCGTTTCCTTTTTTTTTGGGGGGGGGATGGCCGACTCATATAAATTCTAAATGTTTTCAATCAATATAATCGCTATTAATTACAGTAAAATAGTTATCGATTAATAATAATAATAATAATAATAATAATCATCATCATAACATTAATAATCATAACATTAATAATAATGACAATATCTAAATTCTATAACAATTCTGAAACACAAGTCTAATTCACATTAACACAAATTTACCCACGTCGAAACTGTATTACGAAAGAACGGTACGGTAATCTCACAATTTGTTTTTATATATATATATATATATATATATATATATATATATATATATATATATATATATATATATATATATATATATATATATATATATATATAAAACAAAAAAACACACAGTTTGGTCTGTGAATCTACAACAATACTACCATTAAAAGAAAATCACACCCGAACAATTCATGCCTTTCTGCAAAATCACGGTGTTTGATGAATTGTTATTGTGCAAGAGTGAACATATTCCCTTGGTGTGGTGCATTTGGGTTAGGCAGTCACTATTAGCAAGTTAAATGGGTGTGTGTGTACTTACTCTAGTTGTACTTACTCTAGTTGTATTGCGGGAGTGAGCATGCTCGTTATTTCCCGCCTCCTATATGTGTAGGTGTTATATGTATCGTTGGAATGGCTGTGGATGTGTGTGTAGTCTGTATTTTTAGCCAATTGGCGACATCGGAAACGAAGGCTTAGGGTGGATCTGTATGGTACCATTCTCACTATAGACGGTACCGTCTCGCCCGAAGGCTTAGGTAGCCATCAGCTTAGGTGAACCATATGATACCCATCTCGCCTTGTACCATTTTTGCCAACCCCAGATGGGACGTCACAACGTCGTCCACTTATTCCAGGTACCTATTTACAGCTAGGTGAACTGAGGCTAACACATGAAAGGAGACAAGCCCAATTTATCTCCGCCCGGCCGGGGATTGAACCCCCGACCCCTCGTGTGTGAGACGAGAGCTCTACCTACTAGGCTACGGGATGTGTGTGTGTGTGTGTGTGTGTGTGTGTGTGTGTGTGTGTGTGTGTGTGTGTGTGTGTGTGTGTGAGTGAGAGAGAGAGTCAGTGTGTGTGTATGTGTATGATGGTGTATGCATGTGTGTGTGTCTGTGTGTTACTGCATGAGTATTAGTGTGTGTGTAAATGTATGAGTGGTGTGTGTGATGAAGATGATGACGTGTGAGTGTGTGTTAAGGGGGGGGTAACTTTTTTTTTTCTCTCCTTTTCTCTCTCTCTCTTTGGCTTGTATCCATTCGGCCCCATTCAGCCTACTGTTTTAAGACGTTTATCCCCATCTTGGTGTTGATTTATTCCTGGCGAGCGATAGCGAGCCAGAATTGTATGGACAAATCTGGCTTCGCCGGAGACATTTTTCTATCGAAAAAAGTACATATTTAGCCTGCTGTCAAAAAAGTACATATTTAGCCTGCTGTCAAAAAAGTACATATTTAGCCTGCTGTCAAAAAGAACATATTTAGCCTGCTGTCAAAAGAGTACATATTTAGCCTGCTGTCAAAAAAGTACATATTTAGCCTGCTGTCAAAAAAGTACATATTTAGCCTGCTGTCATTTTTTTTAAAACAAATATGCTGGCTCGCTACCGCTCGCCACGAAAAAATTGACACCTGCATGGGGATAAGCATCTTAAAACAGTATGCTGAATGGATACAAGCCAGAGAAAGAGAGAGAAGAAAGGCAGGTGACCCCCCCTTAACCATCTTCCCCCAGCTACCCCTTTCAACAGGTGAGTTATAACTGTTTTTGTTTGGGTTTGTGGTTTGTGTTGTCTAACCTGTTTTGGGGGGGATCTTTGCCTTGCCCTCGCTGTCCACCTCCACACACACCCATATACACTCACACACACACAAATACGCACACATACACATACAATCACATACAAGCATACAGACATACACACAAACTCAGACGCGCATACAATTACATACGGTACATCCAGACACACACACACATACATGCATAATTAATTGACAGACATATAAACACACAAAGCAGATACCAGTACACACACACACACACACACACACACACACACACACACACACACACTAGTTCATCACCATGCCCCCAGAACCTCCTCAGAATCCTTGACATTTTGGCATCTTCACGAAAGGCTACAGAAGATGCCCACTGTCTTGACCAATGGAACCTGTTTGTCTGTCTGTTTACCTGTCCCTCTGTCTGTCTGTTTACCTGTTTGTCTGTCTGTCTGTTTACCTGTCTGTCTGTTTACCTGTCTGTCTGTCTGTCTGTTTACCTGTTTGTATGTCTGTCTGTTTACCTGTCCCTCTGTCTGTTTACCTGTTTGTATGTCTGTCTGTTTACCTGTCCCTCTGTATGTCTGTCTGTCTGTCCCTCTGTCTTGACCACTGTAACATGTCTGTCCCTCTGTCTGTTTATCTGTCTGCAGTGTATGTCTACCCATGGTATAATGACAATAATAATGTGTCTACCTGTCCCTCTGTCTGCCTGTTTCTGTTTCTGTCTGTTTCTTTATTATAGTATATATGTGTTTGGGATTGACTGTGATATCTTTAAAATTTTAACACTCACTCACTCACACACACACACACACACACCCACACACACACATACCCTCTCACTCACACATACCCTCTCACTCACACACACACACACATACCCTCTCACTCACACACACACACACACACATTCTCTCTCTCTCATTTTTCGTTTGTCCATCGTTGTCTCTCTCTATCTTTATTTTTCTACTCTCTCTCTCTCTGCCATTTCTAACTTTCTATTAGTTTCCTCAGGCGATTCTTAAAACTTCCAAGAGTCATTATTTATGGCTTCTATTACAAGGGGTGGAGGGTGGAGAGAAAGCCTTTTACTTCTGCTATTCCTTTCTTCTACTTTTGTTTTGTGTTGTTTGTTTGTTTTCTACTAGGCCACCTCTTTGGGGATTGTAGGGTATGTGTGGCCTATGGATATATGTAAATCTATGTAACATATCACTACCTCACTCTCTATATGTCTATCTACAGTGTATCTATCTATCTAAGGCTATCTATCTATCTATATATATATATCTATCTATCTACAGTGTATCTATATATATATCTATCTATCTACAGTATATCTATGTATCTATCTATCTATATCTCTCGATCATCAGTACAGCGGTAACCAACTGGATGGATAATTGTATAACAGGTAGACAGCAGCGAGTTGCCATCAATGGTATTTCTTTTGAGTGGACTCCTGTCACTTTTGGAGTTCCACAAGGATCTGTTATTGGCTCACTGCTGTTTATTATACTGTATATGTCAATGACTTCGATATTGGTCCGTTGAGTGTGATCTCCAAGTTTGCCAATTATATTAAGGGAGCCCACCTCGCTTGTTTCTCTTTCTCTCCCTCTCTCTTTGGCTTGTATCTATTCGGCCCCATTCAGCCTACTGTTTAAAGACGTTTACCCCCATCCAGGTGTCAATATTTTCCTGGCGAGCGGTAGCGAGCCAGCATATATATACAGTATATTTGTTTTGACAGCAAGCTAAATTTGTACATTTTTCGATAGAAAAATGCCTCCGGCAAAGCCGGATTTCTCCATAAAATGCTGGCTCGCTATCGCTCGCCAGGAAGAAATCGACACCTGGATGGGGATAAACGTCTTAAAACAGTTGGCTGAATGGGGCCGAATGGATAGAAGCCAGGGAAAGAGAGAAAAGGAGAGAAATATACAAAAAGCAGGTGACCCCCCTTAAACTTGGGAGTGAATGTGAGCAACTCAGAAAGGATCTTAATAGACTGGGTGATTGGTTTGAGACATGACAGATACCATTAAACTTGTAAAAGTGCAAGGTGGTGCATATTGGCCAAGCAGTTCCCAAATCAGAGTATTCAGTATTGGGAAAGATTGGAAGTGACTGAATTGGAAAAAAATTGACTGTTCTGATTAGCAGTGGCCTTAAGTTTTCCAAGCAGTTGATTCAAGTAGAGAAGAAAGTCCAACAATTAGAAGGGGATTTTAAGAGACAATTCCAATGTAGAAGTAAAGGGATAGTCTTCACACTCTATAATGCTTTGATACGGCCTCATCTGGAATGTGCTGTTTAATTCTAGTCTACAGCACTCAGGAAAGATGTAGAGCGACTAGAAAAGAGTCCAAGCTAGGGCTACAATGCTTATTCCACCCATAGGGAGACTGAGCTATGAGTAATGGTTAAGAGTTCTTGATTTCTGTTAGTTGGAAACGCATAGACTACGAGGTCAACTAATTAAGATCTTTAAAACAATGGATTGAAAAACGTGGATTTAAAAAAAAAAAAAAAAAAAAAAAAAAAAAAAAAAAAAATCCGTAAATCGGAATGCAACACACAACCATGGCTGGCAATTATAATGGAAAAGGTTCAGCTCTAGTGTAGGCTATATGGATTTTGTTTTCCCATTAAAACATGTGTTGTACAGTACGGTACCTGAAAGAAACTTCCCTCAGAAGTTCTATATAGTTCCGAAGTTCATGCAAAGAGTAGATAGTATTTTGCACACTCAGCAATGAATGCAGTGCTCTACATAATATATCTCTTTCCACTTGGGAATATCTACCCTGAATGGACCTGAAGTTCTTTGAGATACTAATTATTCCTTGTAACTTGCTATCTCACTCTCACTCTCGCTCACTCTCTGTGCTAATCACCCAGTATTTGCATGTAGGATCTCCCACCATTATCTTAACATCCTCATCCAACATCCCGTACACCAAGAAACTTTAGTACGTACTCTCTCTCTCTCTCTCTTTCTCTCTCTCTCTCTCTCTCTCTCTCTCTCTCTCTCTCTCTCTCTCTTTATCTCTCTCTCTCTCAAGGAAGGTAGGGTTGGGAAGGTTGCACAGTTAAAGCCAATTTCCCAAAAGGCCAAGTTCAAATATTATCATGTAAGGAGAAGCGCGATACTTTGACCTTTTACAAAAAATTGGTTATAGAAATTATATGTTTAGCTTCATAAATATGTATACAAATAAAGTCTGGGAAGGCATTTTTTGTTAACCCTCTCAGTACCGGTGACGTCTTTTTGTTCTTCTTTCAGCTGCATTTAGACGATTTTATGGAGCTTGGGCAGGATATATGGTAGCTAAAAGGATTCATTGAGATGGTCTTTAATCTATTAACGGGTAGACATCCTTCCTAAGCTGAATAAAACCGTTTAACAGTTCCCAGCATATACTGAAAAGAAGGTCACCGGTACTGAAAGAGTTAAACACGGATAGGAAGTCTGTGTTTATCTTTAAAAAAAAAAAAAAAAAAAAAAAAAAAAAAAATTAATACACAAAGTCTGGGGAAAATCGTATGCCTTAGCCGAGTTGGCGGGGGGGGGGGGGGGATATGTAATGTGTAAAATAGTCATGGTTGAAGTCTAAACAACTCGCCACGCGTATATTAAGGCATAGTCCTCCACGAGACTATGACCTGGTTCTTTAAGGGGGGGTCACAAGTTTTTTTTTCTCCTTTTCTCTCCATCTCTGGCTTGTATCTATTCGGCCCCATTCAGCCTACTGTTTTAAGACGTTTACCCCCATCCAGGTGTCAATATTTTCCAGGCGAGTGGTAGGCAGCCAGCATATAATTTTTTTTTTTGACAGCAAGCTAAATATTTACTTTTTTCGATAGAAAAATTTCTCCGGCGAAGCCGGATTTCTCCATACAATGCTGGCTCGCTATCGCTCGCCAGGAAGAAATCTACACCTGGATAGGGATAAACGTCTTAAAACAGTAGGCTGAATGAGGCCGAATGGATACAAGCCAGGGAAAGAGAGAAAAGGAGAGAAAGATTAAAAAAGCCGGTGACCCCCCTTAAAATGACGCCGTTTGTGAGTAAGGTTGTCGGCGAACTATCCGCACCGACCGTAATACACATTCCGGCTTCCAAAAGAGGGAGGTATACACACATGGGGAGAAGCCGCCCCCCACCACCACCACCATGATAAGACCTTCACCTGGGCCCCCTTTAGCCCACGACTTCTGCCCTCCCCCCCCCCCCCCCCCCCCCACACACACCCACACACACACACACACACACACACACACACACACACACACACACACAGCCTTAGTATACAAAATAGAGGCGGCCAACTCTTCACATTAAGGGGTGGGGTGGGGGAAGGGTTATTTATTGGTCGATTTATTAATTTATTGTTAATTCTTTTAGTTTCCTCCTTATACCTCCATCATGCTTAATAATAATAAAAAAAAAAAATCCCCTTCTCTAGATAATTTTGTAAATTTTTCAGTAGAAAAATGTCCCGGCCGAAGGCCGATTCCTCCTTAATCACAGGCTCACTGTCACTCGCCAGCAAAATAATCGACACCTAAATGGGACGACAGGTCTCTTTATTGACAAAGAAAATGGGCGAAAAGTCATAAAATCGAAAAACTAATGGGCCGAACGTCTTAAAATCTGAAAACGTAGGGGGCTAAAGATGAGGGAGAAGGGGGCCATAAGCGTCAACCTTCTCCCCTTAATATACAACACAGGATGCCGACCAACTCTTCAAGTTTAGGGTATAGTTTTACTTAAGGGGAGATGGGTCACTTTTGGGGCGATTTTTGCATGTATTCATTATTTTTCTAGTTTCCTCCCTAGACCTCCATCAAATTATAAATAAACATCCATTAGATCCCCCTTCTAGATTAATTTGTACATTTTTCGGTAGAAAAATTTCCCGGCCGAAGGCCGTTTCTTCCAACATTACAGGCTCACTATCGGTCGCCAGGGGAAAAATCGACACCTAAATAGCACGAAAGGTCTAAATATTGACGAAGAAATGGGGCGAAAGGTCTTAAAATCGACTAACTAATGGGGCAAACATCTTAACATCTGAAAACTAATGGGGCTAAACATGAGGGAGAAAGTGGTTCCGGAAAGCGGCCCATTAAAGGGCTGTTTTTTCTGGACCCCCTTCCCCCTCGTGTTTAACCCTTAGTTTTGACATTCTCGCACGCTCGCCCCTTTAGTTTGGCGATTTTAAGACGTTTCACCCCATTTCTTAGTCAATAGTAAGACCTTTCGTGCCATTTACGTGTCGATGTTTTTCCTGACTAGAGAAAGCGAGTCTGTAATATGGAGGTTCTTCGGCTGTGACACTTTTCTACCGAAAAATGTACACATTTATCTCGAAGCTGGATTTTGAGGATGTTGTTTTAAAGCTTGATGGAGGCTCAGGGAGGAAACTAAAGTAAATAATAAAAAGATAAATGAATAAGGAAATAAATACGCTACCCCCCCCCCTAAAGTACCAACCTATATATATTATATATATGTGTGTGTGTGCGTTCCTACCAATGAAGTTGAACACCAATTTCAGAATTGTAGGTCGCAGAGTTGGGTATGGAGCTTTGTATAATGCGTAAAACTGTACTTCTATATAATGTTGTATGTGCGAGTATGGTAACTGACCCATATGTTGGTATACCACTGTAATATCTGTCTACTAAACAGTCTGGGAACCACAAACGAGAATACAACCCGTCCAAGAGAAACCTACCGAGTTCCGGGTTCTGTATTGGTGGTGAGGAGTGGGGGGGGGGGGTCTGTGTGAGTGTGTGTGTTTGTGTGTGTGTTTGTGTGTGTGTGTGTGTGTGTGTCGGTAGTGCCAATATTGAGTGCCCTATACTTGACCCCCCTCCCCTCCCCCCCCCCCATCAGCCTTCACCCTCCCTGACCCCCTCACACGCACCAACACACACACACACTTTCAAGACACACGCGTATACACAGTACAACCTTCATACATAGCCTACAAACACTTACGGCTTACGCAAATACTAACACAGCCGACACACACACACACACACACACACACACACTAACAGAAACTTTCAGCTTACACAAATATAAACACAGCTGACACACATAAACACAGACACGACAAATACACGCGCGCGCATTCATACACACACTTAAACAACACATACACTCACTTCTCATTCTCAAACATTAACATACTCATAAACACATACACTCTCATCCCACACGCATACACAGACAGGTAGACAGACAGATGGTGGAAATACACACACACAAACACAGGTATACATACCCAGACAAAAAATGACCCCCCCCCCCCACTCATAAACTAATCACCATTCTCTCTCTCTCTCTCTCTCTCTGAGAGGGAGTACAATGTTTAGCCAAAATATGAATACAACACTCAACCATGGCTGGAATATAATATAAAAAGGTTCAGCACTAGCATGTGTAGAAACTTGTTCACATATCAAATCTGTTCCACTTGGAACAAACTTCCATTAGAAGCTGTAATTATTTCTTCAGCAGATCAGTTCAAGAAGAGAGTAGACAGTATTTTGCACACTCTGCATGAGTGAAGTGCACTACACAATCCCTCTCTTACCACATCACATCGAGTATCTCCCCGGAATGACCCGCAAGATCTTTGAGATAGTAACTATTCCGTGTAACTCCTTGTATCCTACCCGTGTGTTGACCATAAAGCACTATAGCACACCACACAGCTGGCCACTGACGTAACTTTATAACGTAACGGGAACACAAACCTTCCTTAAGGGGGGGTCACAGGATTTTTTTATCTCCTTTTCTCTCTTTCTCTGGCTTGTATCTATTCGGCCCCACTCAGCCAACTGTTTTAAGACGTTTATCCCCATCCAGTTGTCGATTTTTTCCGCGAGCCAGCATATTTAAACAATTTTTTTTGACAGCAGGCTAAATTTGTACATTTTTCGATAGAAAAGTGTCTCCGGCGAAGCCGGCTCGCTATCGCTATCGCTCGCCAGGAAGAAATCGACATCTGGATGGGGATAAACGTCTTAAAACAGTAGGCTGAATTCGGCCGAATGGGTACAAGTCAAGGTAGGCCTACGCGAGAAAAGGATAGAAAAAAAGCAGGTCACCCCCCTTAAATGTATTAACTAAAGATGCCACTAACCCTTTAATTACCAGAACCTTTTTCTCAACTTAAGGGGACGCATTTGATTTTTCTAGACCTCATTCTCCGTTATCTCTAGCTAATTCTTGGGTTGGTGAGCTGGAGTGGGTACAATTCAACCTGCGCAGTATCGTTGACGTATTTTGTATTGATTTCAGCTACATTTAGGCAAATTTATGAAGCTTAGGGAGGATATAGGCCTATGGTGCTAACTACATGGATTAATTAAGATAGTCTGTAGCCTTTTAATGGGTAGACATCCTTCCCAAGCTGACTATAATCGCCTAATAGTTGCCAGAATATAATGAACAAGATGTCACCGGTACTGGTGTGTGTGTGTGTGTGTGTGTGTGTGTGTGTGGACAAGCAAGCGGTGGTGTGTTTAAAGGTACAAAATTCACGAAATATGTAAGTTTACAGGTACATGAGGTTTAGGGCGACAGTTTAAGTGTACACACCTCTTTAAAATACGTTGAAATGGAGTGTTTTCGGTTAGGTTAGGTTAGGTAAGTTAGGTTAGGTAAGTTAGGTTAGGTTAGGTTACGTTAAGTTTTATCTAGACAGTTTTATTTAGGTTTAAAAATCGAAAAATGTACTCGTAAGCATGCAAAAATAACGTTGTGTACCGATAAACACACCACCGCTTGGGTGTGTGTGTGTGTGTGTGTGTGTGTGTGTGTGTGTGTGTGTGTGTGTGTGTTACTGTACACACTCAAGAACGTGCTAGTATATCAGTGTATAAATATATTCATGGGATAAATACCATTGTTATCTGTCGGGCACTATCACATACCTCAAGCGAGAGAACATTATTATTATTATTATTATTATTATTATTATTATTATTATATTATTATCCTTATTATTATTATTATTATTATTATTATTATTATTATTATTATTAGTATTATTATTGGAGTTAGATGCAGCCAAGACTTCTCAGCATTTGCACCACGATTATATCTTGGTAAACATATACACAAAGTCGCTAATTTTCTCTTCAAAAGACTTTAATCATTATCTGGAGAAAAATCAAATTGCACATCTCATTAAGCCCAAACTACCAAATGACTGAGACTGCTAAACATACGACCCTAATTATCCCATCACTACAACAGAGAGGATGTACAGTCGGGGACAAAAGTACGTGTCACCTTTGATCTCGGCGAGGAAGCGGTAAATCGGCGTCTTCCTTGGTATTGACTAGTTTGGGACAAGTTAGTTTTGTAGATACGTACGGGGAGGCTGGCTGGCTGGCTGGCTGGCTGGCACACACACACACACACACACACACACACACACACACACACATATATATATACTGTATATATATACTGTATAGGGTGTCACGCGAGTATTATATACTGTATATAGGGTGTAACACGAGTTATGACAAACACTTTCAGGAATTAAAGATTATGCAATTCTAAGTAAACAATGTTGTATATACATAGTTTTTTCTGCATCAGTGTTTGCTAATCAGTTATTTAAATTTGACGGATAGCCAATGAGAAGGTTGTGTTGGGAGGGAGGGAAGGAGGCTATGTTGGTGCCGATGCGAGAAAGTTTACTCATATTTCGTTATGCCATGATATCTCTGAAAAGGGGAATGTTTATATACTGCTATTGTGTGGAATTGTCAATTAGTATAATATGAAGCCTTGTGATAATGTAATTAGCTGTTACACCTTCTCTAATGTAATAAAGACTGTACGCTGAGAATCAAAGCCAATAGAATACTGTCAAAGGCAAATAGTCACCTATACTTAACATATTCAGTGTAATAACGCAAATTTAATTAACTTTTTTGGAAAACATATACAATTTGATTCAATTTGGGAATGACCTCTGGGATTCGGAGGGTTAAATTTACTCCATTGATTCTTAGACATCCATTCTCAATTTCAAAATACTGTCTAATGCTAGCCTGATTACAAAACACACACACACACACACACACACACACACAGTACATTATTATGACATTGGTAAATATATATTTCAGGATATGCATACAATCAAAACCAGGTAAAGAATATAAGTGATTTTTATATGCTCATAATCAAAACGCAAGACAAAAATGGTGATGTGTCGCCACCACAGTTAAAGGGTTAAACGACTTCCTTATATGCTCCGAATCAATATCAACCTTCTCTCACAGTAAACTGTAGCTAATTATTGTATCATTAGCACGAATCAATTAAGAAAAAAGCCATTATAATCACTGTTCATAGTAAGAATTGTTAAATATTACTTCTACGAACTCCTCTACACAATGTAAGCATGTGAGAGAGAGAGAGAGAGAGAGAGAGAGAGAGAGAGAGAGAGAGAGAGAGATTGTATAAGCGTGAGGGTTTATGATCAACCAAATAATTACCAGTCAATTTTTTGAGTAACCAGGAAGTAGTGCACTGTTCAAATCTAACATTAAACCAACAATATACTGTACAATAGAATATATATATATATATATATATATATATATATATATATATATATATATATATATATATATATATATATATATATATAGGCCTATATATATATATATATATTGGTAAAGGTATTTTACGTATCTTTTTTGTATGATTATTTATATATTTATTTTAGTACGGTATCTACGTTGATGTAATATTTTAACACATTCCCTTCAGTCACAGACTGAATCATTGTTTTCCCTCAACTTTCACTGTCTCTTGTTTATCATCCAGTTGTGTACCGAATACTTGAGCAGGCGATTGTACGTTACTACACACACACACTCACACACTCACTCTAACACTCAAACACACACAAACACACTCACTCACTAACTCACACACACACAAAGGTAACCGCGTGACGCTCTAATTAATGTGGCCAAGCAGGTAAAGAGACTAATGACTTCCGGAATGACCCTTACTCTCTCTGTCTGTCTGTCTGTCGGTCTATCCCTCTCTCTCTTTCACTCACACACACACACACACACACACACACACACACACACACACACACACACACACACACCACATACTCACATACACCGCACACGAACATAATCACGTGACGCTCTAAAAAGTCTCTACTTAATTAAGGTGCTAGGCAGGTAAAGATACTAAAATCTTCCGAAATTACCTATCTCTATCTCTTTCTCTCTCTCTCTGACCAACTCGATGTTAACGTAGGATCTGTGTGGCCTGTGTGTATCTGCAAATGTAAACAAAAAACCGTGTATATTACACGTTAATATTGGAATTGATATTATTCGAAGATTAGAGCATTTTTAATAAGAGGATATCCGTTCCGTAGCTGATGTGTGTGACTTAATATGTTCCAGCCAATCACACACATACTCTTTCTTTCTCTCACTCACATACACACACACACACACAATCCCCTCTTCACCGCATAGGCTACACACATAAATATATAAATTCACACACACACACAACACATTCTCTCTCTCTCTCTCTCTCTCTCTCTCTCTCTCTCTCTCTCTCTCTCTCTCTCTCTCTCTCTCTCTCTCTCTCTCTCTCTCTCTCTCTCTCTCTCTCTCTCGGTGTAACAATGGGACTTAATCATGCCTTCAGATTAAATAGAATACCTCCAATTTATAACTTTCAGCTACTTGGCGCGGAAAAGAGACAATGCTGTCTGGAAGTGAAATAATACAAGTGATGGTGTGTGTGTGTGTGTGTGTGTGTGTGTGTGTGTGTGTGTGTGTGTGTGTGTGTGTGTGTGTGTGTGTGTGTTGAGGGTTGTGTTAGTCTAGGGGTTTGTGAGTCTGTGTGTTTGTTGTGTGCGTGTGAGTGTTTAAGCGTGTGTGAGTGTTTATGTGTTTATGTGTGTGTGTGTGTGTGTGAGTGTTTATATGTTTATGTGTGTGTGTGTGTGTGTGTGTGTGTGTGTGAGTGTTTATGTGTTTATGTGTGTGTGTGTGTGTGTATGTTGAGGGTTGTGTTAGTCTAGGGATTTGTGAGTCTGTGTGTTTGTTGTGTGCGTGTGAGTGTTTAACCGTGTGTGAGTGTTTATGCGTGTGTGTGTGTGTGTATGTTGAGGGTTGTGTTAGTCTAGGGGTTTGTGAGTCTGTGTGTTTGTTGTGTGCGTGTGAGTGTTTAAGCGTGTGTGAGTGTTTATGTGTTTATGTGTGTGTGTGTGTGTGTGTATGTTGAGGGTTGTGTTAGTCTAGGGGTTTGTGAGTCTGTGTGTGTGTGTGTGTGTGTGTGTGTGTGTGTGTGTGTGTGTGTGAGTGTGTGTGTGTGTACTTGCACTTATGGGAAACTATTGTGTTTGCGTTCGAGTTTACATGTGTATGTGTGTTCAACTGTTCATGTGTGTGTGAATTTAAGATTTAAGAGGTAATTGTGTGTCTATATATAAGATGGATTGAGCTTGTGAAGGAGGTCTTGTGAATGTGTGTGTGTGAATTATTGCGTCTTTTAGTTTCCTACCTAAACCTTCATTAACCTTAATAAATTATCCTCAAGATTCCCCTTCGAGATAAATTTGTAAATTTTTTCGGTAGAAAAATGTCCCGATAAATTACAGGTTCGCTATCGCTCGCCAGGAATAAATGAACACCTACTGTAAGTGCCCGATTGGTCTTGATTTTGATAAAGACATGGGGCAAAAGGTCTTAAAATCGACAAACTAATCCGGCGAACGTCTTATAATCTCAAAACTAATGAGGCTAAACATGAGGGAGAAGGGGGTCCAGAAAAAGCAACTACCTCCCCCTTAAGTACAGCTAATGAAATACATACATTTATGCATGCACACACACACGGCCTCAGCATACATACGCAACCAATAGTTTAATGTACACACACACACACACACACACACACACACACACACACACACACACACATAATGAGTGCAGTGAGTAAGTTCAAGACCAAGGTAACCCACTTGTAAGGAAACCACAAACTCTCTCTCTCTCTCTCTCTCTCTCTCACACAAACACCTGTATACTTGGAGATTGCCAATGTAGATAATATTAAAATGTTTAACCTCAATATGAATACCACACGCTACCATGGGTGGGAGTTACAGCTGATGGGAGGTACATACGGAACAGTGTTCACATGTAAGAGCTGCTCTACCTGGAACAAACTACCATTTGGGGTTGTTGATAAATTGTTGGTGTAGCAGTTTGAAAAGAGAATAGATAGTATGTTGTACACTATGTATTTAGGCCTAGTGGTCTACAATTTAAAATGTCTCTGTCTTCATTGTAAGTAGGTTAACTTCCTTAAATGGACTGCAAGGTCTTTGAGATGCTATCTAATTATTGTATCTCTTACTTCCTTATTATCTGCTTCCTCTTCTCTCTCCCCTCCTCTCTTACTTCCTTATTATCTGCTTCCTCTTCTCTCTTCCCTCCTCTCTTACTTCCTTATTATCTGCTTCCTCTTCTCTCTCCCCTCCTCTCCTCCCCTCCCCACTTCTCCTCTCCTCTCCTCCTCTCCCCACTTCTCCTCTCCTCTCTTCTCCTCTCCTCCGTCCTCTCCTCTCCTGTTTTTTCTTATTTTCAAGTTACCTTTTACTCTGCCTAAAGTTAGACGATGTTATGCAGTTTAAGAAGGACGTACATGTATATCATTCAGAGGGTGTATTATGCAGTCTAAAAAGAACCCATGGCATTCAGAGAGATTATGGAGATTGTATTTACCCCTTTGAGTCCTAGAGGTAGGATATAAGCTAAAGATAATCGCCGAATGGTAATCACAATAAGATGAAAATTACCTCCTCCTACTGAAGGCGTTAAGGGGAGGAAGACCGTTTTTCTGGACCCCCTTCTCCCTAATGTTTAGCCCCACTAGTTATGATATTATAAGACGTTCGGCCCATTAGTTTGGCGATTTTAACACCTTTCGCCCCATTTCGTTGTCAATTTTAAGACCTTTCGTGGCATTTAGGTGTAGATTTATTCCTGGCAAGCGATAGCGAGCCTGCAATTTTAAGAGGAACCCGGCCGAATTTTTCTACCGAAAAATGTACAAATTTATCTAGGGGGTGTTTTTCTAAGCTTGATGGAGGTCTAGCGAGGAAACTAAAAAAATCAATGAATAAATAGCCCAAACAAACGGCCAGTCTCTCCTTAATTCATGGGGTCCATTAGCCTAATTCAATACTATAACTTTCAAATGTTGTGCAACCATTTAAAAAGTAATGATAGACAGATTACGTAATTTATAACGATTTTTTTTTTTATCAAGACAAGACAATAGGCTACTTTTAGGTGAAAGGAATTGTTAGATTATTGATTAGGTTCAATGTTATTTCAATATTGTTATTTTACTGTTTTGAATGTGTGATTTAAGTGGAATAATGTAATTCTCTCTCTCTCTGTCTCTCTCTCTCTCTCATTATGAAGCCCGCCTCCCATTGTCTCAAAGAAAGGGAAGGGTATTGTGCTCTGCTTGGTTCAAATTGCTTTCTGTTGTCGTGAAACTTGAAGGGTTTGAAAGGGCTCGTACGGTCCTTTCGTAAACAAGGCTATTCGGCAACGTTGAAAATCTAGCCCGTCACCCCTATCCTAGCCTATCCTTTCCTATCCCAATATAACATATTCTAGGCAACCTTATTATTTTTTTCTATTCTAGGCAACCTTATTATTTGTTCTATTCTAGACAACCTTATTATTTGTTCTATTCTAGGCAACCTTATTATTTTTTCTATTCTAGGCAACCTTATTATTTGTTCTATTCTAGGCAACCTTATTATTATTTTGTATTCTAGGCAACCTTATTATTTTTTTTATTCTAGGCAACCTTATTATTTGTTCTATTCTAGGCAACCTTATTATTTTTTCTATTCTAGGCAACCTTATTATTTGTTCTATTCTAGGCAACCTTATTATTTGTTTTATTCTAGGCAACCTTATTATTTTTTTTTATTTTTTTTATTCTAGGCAACCTTATTATTTGTTCTATTCTAGGCAACCTTATTATTTTTTCTATTCTAGACAACCTTATTATTTGTTCTATTCTAGGCAACCTTATTTTTTGTTCTATTCTAGGCAACCTTATTATTTGTTCTATTCTAGGCAACCTTATTATTTGTTATATTCTAGGCAACCTTATTAGTTTTTCTATGTGTATGAAAGAGACAAAAGTGCCATTTAGGTGTCGATTTTTTCCTGGCGAGCGAAAGCGAGCCTGTAATTTTAAGATAAACCGAAAAATGTACACATTTATCTTGAAGGGGGGTCTAGGTGTTTTTCTAAGCTTGATGGAGGTTCTAGCGAGGACAAAAAATATGAATACATGAATTAATAGACCAAAAGAACAGCCACTGTCCCTTTAAACATTACGAGTGACTGGATTAGTGGGCGAACAGGCTAATCAATGAAATAACCTGTACCGGTACCTGTTCAAAGCCTGGATGTGAAAGTTGGGTAGTGGTGGCTAGTAATTGTTGGGGGGGGGGGGGAGGGGTTGCTTTGGTGGAGGCAGACACATACGCACATGGACTAGTACATACACTAGCATTTACATACATACCGGTACATACAAGTTTGAGTCGTTATTATATACATACATGGATACGCAAATACATACAGTGCATTAGATTGTGTATAAATATTCACACACACACACACACACAAGTACCATACAAACACACCGCACACACAAGCATATACGGTACACACATATACATACCTACATAAATATTCACACACACACACACACACACAGGTACCATACAAACACATCGCACGCACACGCATATACGGTACACACATATACATACATACATAAATATTCACACACACACACACAGGTACCATACAAACACATCGCACGCACACGCATATACGGTACACACATATACATACATACATAAATATTCACACACACACACACACAGGTACCATACAAACACATCGCACGCACACGCATATACGGTACACACATATACATACATACATAAATATTCACACACACACACAGGTACCATACAAACACATCGCACACACACGCATATACGGTACACACATATACATACATACATAAATATTCACACACACACACACAGGTACCATACAAACACATCGCACACACACGCATATACGGTACACACATATACATACATACATAAATATTCACACACACACACACAGGTACCATACAAACACATCGCACACACACGCATATACGGTACACACATAACATACATACATAAATATTCACACACACACACACAGGTACCATACAAACACATCGCACACACACGCATATACGGTACACACATATACATACATACATATCCACATGCATACTAAACAGGTACTTAACCCTAGTTAAGCATATGCATGCACAAATATTTGTGGTATATTATATGCAAATTTTCAGACCACAAATTTGTAGACTGGTTAAATGTCCTCTGCAACCCTTCCTCCTCCCCAGTCCCCCCACTCAGAGGCATACACACACACACACATTAATACATTCTCAACTACTCAACTCCTCTAATCATTTACACAAGCACAGCACTCTCCAACATACACACACACAAATAACGACCCCCCCCCCCCCACACACACACTCAACAGACACACACACACACATATACACACAGACACAATGCCACCCCCTCACAAACACACACATGCAATGAATCCCCCCCCCCCCTTACACACACACACACACACACACACACACACACCTGGAGGCAGAACACACAGAACCCCCAGGTAAAGGTCTCAGTAAATAAGAGCACCACCACCACCAGCGGCGGCACACCAGCACACGCCCAACACCACCCGTTACCGCACACGCTCTACTGACTTACTCACTGCTTATACTGTGCACTCATTGAGGGCTGTTTGTCTGCTCCCCCTTCTTCCTCATGTTTAGCCCCATTAGTCTTCAGATTTTATGACGTTTTGGCCCACTATTTTGGCGATTTTAAGGACTTTCGCCCCATTTCTTTGTTAATATTAAGACTTTTCGTGGCATTTAGGGGTCGATATTTTCCTGGCGAGCGATAGCGAGCCTGTAATTTATGAGAAACCGGCCTTCGGCCGGGAAATTTTTCCATCGAAAAATTTACAAATTTATCTTGAAGGAGGGTCTTGGGGGGGTGTTTTTCAAGCTTGATGGAGGTCTAGAGAGGAAACTAATAAAATAATAAAAAAATACATAATTGAGCAAATAAATACGACCCATCTCTCCTTAACCTCCCTCACTCTACTTCTTTACTATTTTTTTATATATTAACTGAATATAGCCGATGTCACACAAGCTATTTTTCCGTCAATTTTAAAAGGTAATCGTCAGTCAGGTCAGGTGAAGGTATTGAGGGATAAGCCTTTCTAACGGCACCTCGTACCTACTTTCTACTTTACCTATTTTCTGAAGAGTGTAGAGAGGGGAGAAGGGGTGTATTCTGTCCGCTTCAAAAAATAAGTTCCGTAAGAATTAAACTACCTAACATAATCTACCGCCGTTCTAGTTTCCGATGCCAATGCGAAAGCGCTTCAAAATGGTACGAAACAAAACTTGCTCATCGAAAATTGCCGGAAAATGCGCTCGTAAGTGGCTATAACAATAATATGTGTGTGTGTGTGTGTGTGTGTGTGTGTGTGTGTTTTTTTTTTGTTTTTTTTTTTTAGCTGAAAATAACCCGTGTTGTCGTCATCTTGATTACTCGGCTGTTACGGTGATTTTGTAGTGAAATATGTTATTAATAATGAAAACCTGACACTGATATGATGCAGAGACCTAATAGGTTCCTCTGTGTCCATTAATGGGGGAGGGTTGTTGTTGAGGGATTTCTTTGTCATTTCCTGATGGTCAACATTGCCACAGCACCTTATTTTAACTAAATAAAATCGTCCAATGGTAGCCAGATTCAAAGTACGAGAGGGGTAGTCGTATCCTGAGAGAGAGGGATACCATTAAGGGGGGATGGTTCACTTTTTGGGCGATTTTTGTATGTATTCATTATGTTTCTAGTTTCCTCCTAGACCACCATCAAATACAAAACAAAACATCCATTAGATCCCCCTTCTAGATTAATTTGTACATTTTTCGGTAGAAAAATGTCCAGGCCGAAGGCCGGTTCTTCCAACATTACAGGCTCACTATCGTTCGCCTGGGAACAAAATCGACACCTAAATAGCACGAAAGGTCTAAATATTGACGACGAAATGGGGCGAAAGGTTACCTACCTAGACCTCCATCAAGCTTACCCCCCCCCCCCCCCCAACCCTCCTTCAAGATAAATTTGTACATTTTTCGATAGAAAAATGTCTCGGCCGAAGGCCGATTCCTCTAAAATTACAGGCTCGCTATCGTTCGCCCAGAAAAAATCGACACCTGAAAGAAGTCAGTGTCTTATAATTAACGACATGAAACGTTTTCAAATCTCCAAACAAATGGAGTGAAACAGGGTGGTTTCAAAAAGACCCGCTATAGCCTATTCACTGTAAGTAGGCGAGAAATCCTGACCTCTATCCTCTGTAACACAAAAAGGGCTAGAGCAAATGGTCTGTAATTTGTCACACCTATTCCCTGTCTACCACTTCCCAAATGCTATAAATATTAGCTCGATTACTCTAGTCGTTTTTGAGTTACAGAGGTTAGTGGTCATGATTCCTCGCCTACTTACAGCGAATAGACTATAACACCAGATAGGGTTAACACCGGTCTGGTGTTGGAGGGCACCCCGGCTAAGATAGGGTTAACTCCCCCCCCCCCCCCATAGTGATGTCAGAGTGGTCATGTGGGTAGGGAGCTATTATATACGCAGGTGAGGTGTTGTATTCACCCACACCTGTTTGTACATTATATATAGTCAAGGTGGTTTGGTTCTTAAGTCTAGCGGCTCTAGCCCCTTCACTCACGCCTGCTTGAATCTCTATCTCTCTCTCTCTCTCTCTCTCTCTCTCCGTGTCTGGTTTTTTGTTTTTCTATGTGGATGAGGGAGACAAAAGGCAAAACTGCCTGTGACGAGTGCCTCCCCCAGAGTTGTTCGAGCCAAAATATCTGGACACAAGGAGTTTGAAGCAATTCAAGTCATAGGATGAGGGAAATATGGATTCAGGGAGAGTTCCAGAGCTCAGCTGTTGAATAGAAGAAAGATTGGGAGTATCGTTTCACTCTTGAGTTGGAGAATTGCACATAGTAGGGGTGGGATTGTGTTGCAAGACAGGTACTACGTACCCTATGTAGAGGAGGTGGTATACACTGGGAGATCTCTGAGGAACACTGATTATTGTAGTAGCGATAGAATAGCGAGAGAGATGCAATGTGTGTGTGTATGTGTGTATAAGTGTTGATATATTGTACCGGTATGTATAATCTTTCATAAATAAATATATAAATACATATACTGTATAATAATGTATATAATATACAGTATATATATATATATATATATATATATATATATATATAGAGAGAGAGAGAGAGAGAGAGAGATAGATGAACAGATAGATATAGTATATACTAGCAACCGAAGTCTTTCCATTGTAGTAAGCATACCAGTCCACCTTCGCCTGCCTGCGTATATTCATCAATGTTATCAATACCTGTATGTCCGTCTTCCTGTTTGTTTGTATATATATATATATATATATATATATATATATATATATATATATATATATATATATATATATATATATGTGTGTGTGTGTGTGTGTGAGTGTGTATTTAGTAACTGCATGATTGATTGTCTGTCTGTCTGCTTGCATGTCTCTGTCCATCTATTAACCCTTTCAGTATGGTGTGAAGATGTGTTATATTCAATTTAGCTCTTATTAGACAATGTTAATAATCATAGATAAACTCTGTGGCAGATAAAGAAGTTAGCGAGATCCTGCTACCCCTTTGACTGACAGAGGTCCTTCTTAAGCTGCATACAATCGTCTAATGCTAGCCATAATCAAAGGAAGAGAGGCGCCAAATAGTGAAAGTGTTAAACGATTTGTGTGTGCCTACCTGCTTGTATCCCGGTGTAGTGGGTGTTAACCTTTTACAATGAGACCAACCAAATGATGCAACCTGCACTATATCTATATCTATCTATCTATCTATATATATATCATTATCGTCTTCCTGTAATAATAGTACTTGAACAGTGTCTACACATCTGCGTATGTCTATGTATGTCTCTTAAGGGGAGATCTCCACTTGAGGGATTTTTTTCTTGACCCCTTTCTCCCTCATGTTTAGCCCCATTGCTTTTGATATTATAAAACGTTTGCCCCATTAGTTTAGCGATTTTAAGAACTTTCACCGCATATTAAGACCTTTCGTGCAATTCAGGTGTCGATTTTATCCTGGCGGGCGATAGCGAGCCTGTAATTTAAGAGGAACCGGCCTTCGGCCGGGACATTTTTCTACCGAAAAATGTACAAATTTATCTTGAAAGGGACTCAAGGGGGTGTAATTTTAAGGTTGATGGAGGTCTAGGGAACAAACTAAATACCTCCCCTTAAGTATCTCTCTGTCCACCTCCCAATCAGTTTGTTGGTCTGTGTGTGGTGTTTATCTATGTTTCTATATCTCTGTTTACCTACTTATCTAACTGTCTGCTAGTGGCTAGCTGGGACTCGTCAGCCTTGGTCGGCAACCCAATCAAGGGGAGACAACCTTATAAAAATCCGGGTGGGTGGGACTCGTCAGCCTTGGTTGGCAAAACTTACACAAAATACCGAAGGGTGGCGCGCTCATCGGTGGTAAACTCTACAATAGATACAATAGATAGATAGATAGATAGATAGTACATATGTATTTATGAATCTATCTTTACGGTGTCTTGCCTAAATGCTTCTGGGTAAAGTAGGCGTTAGGGGAGGCAGACCGTTTGTTTGGTGTATTAATTAATTTATTCATATATATATTTTTTTTAGTTTACTCCCTAGACCTCCATCAAGCTTAAAAAAACACCCCCTAGACCCCCTTCAAGATAAATTTGTACATTTTTCGATAGAAAAATGTCCCGGCCGAAGGCCGATTCCTCTTAAAATTGCAGACTCGCTATCGTTCGCCAGGAAATAATCGATACCTAAATGGCACTAAAGGTCTTAAAATTGACAACGAAATGTGGGGACAAATGTCAAAATCGCCAAACTAATGGGCCGAACGCCTAATAATCTCAAAACATAGCGGGGGCTAAACATTAGGGAGAAGGGGGTCCAGCAAAAACCCGGTCTGCCTCCCCTTAACCTTTAGCAATGAGACCAACCGAATGATGCAACTCGGCAAGCAGGCAGGTCCCGTTTAGTAGGCTTCTCTCTCTCTCTCTCCCCTTCTGTTCTTGTCCACACCGATTATATCACTCAAAATCCCACTTACGGTACTTGTAGGAGTCGTGTGTTCAGACTTTTTGGTTTATTTTGGGGTGATTTTTGCATGTCTTCACAATTTTTCTAGTTTCGTCCCTAGACCTCCATCAAATTAAAAAAAAAAAAAAACATCCATTAGATCCCCCTTCTAGATTAATTTGTAAATTTTTCGGTAGAAAAATTTCCCGGCCGAAGGCCGGTTCTTCCAACATTACAGGCTCACTATCGTTGGCCAGGGAAAAAATAGACACCTAATAGCACGAAAGGTCTAAATATTGACAAAGAAATGGGGCGAAAGGTCTTAAAATCGACTAACTAATGGGGCAAACATCTTAACATCTAAAAACTAATGGGGCTAAACATGAGGGAGAAAGTGGTCCAGAAAACGGGCCCATCCCCCCTTAAAGCGTTACGAAACCTTACATGCTTGGACGATTATGCCGCGTGTCGACAGTTTATTCTGGCTCTCATTAGACGATTTTATACAGTTTAGAAAGGATCTGTGGGAATTATAAGGGTATAGGCTATCATTAGACGACTTTATACAGTTTAGAAAAGATCTGTGGGAATTATAAGGGTATAGGCTATCATTAGACGACTTTATACAGTTTAGGAAAGATCTGTGGGAATTATAAGGGTATAGGCTAGCATTAGACGACTTTATACAGTTTAGGAAAGATCTGTGGGAATTATAAGGGTATAGGCTAGCATTAGACGACTTTATACAGTTTAGGAAAGATCTGTTGGAATTATAAGGGTATAGGCTAGCATTAGACGACTTTATACAGTTTAGAAAAGATCTGTGGGAATTATAAGGGTATAGGCTAGCATTAGACGACTTTATACAGTTTAGAAAATATCTGTGGTAGTTAAAAGGGTAAAGACTATCTCCATTAACCCTCTGGACTTTCACATGACCTTCCTAATCCGAATAAAATCGTCAAATAATAAGCCAGACACCAGAAACGAAATGATATGTCTCCTCAGTCCACTCTAACCTACATTCTAACCTACAGCTCACAAGTGGTGGAGAGATTTTCAGTGTCATTCTTTATACACAACCGGTATATAAACTCTGCAACACTACACTTTCTCCGGCCATCTTTCCCTCTTTCTATGACTTGGAATTTCTTTCGTTATTAGGTTGATGGGGATCTGGGGAAGAAGTGTTTATGCTTTAGCTTGAAGGGGGGCTTAGGGGCAAGCTTACGAACACCTTGTATTGTATTCAAGCTGACAACAGACGAATTTATTCAGCTTACGAACACCTTGTATTGTATTCAAGCTAACAACAGACGACTTTATTCAGCTTACGAACACCTTGTATTTTATTCAAGCTTACAACAGACGACTTTATTCAGCTTACGAACACCTTGTATTGTATTCAAGCTAACAACAGACGACTTTATTCAGCTTACGAACACCTTGTATTGTATTCAAGCTTACAACAGACGACTTTATTCAGCTTACGAACACCTTGTATTGTATTCAAGCTTACAACAGACGACTTTATTCAGCTTACGAACACCTTGTATTGTATTCAAGCTTACAACAGACGACTTTATTCAGCTTACGAACACCTTGTATTGTATTCAAGCTAACAACAGACGACTTTATTCAGCTTACGAACACCTTGTATTGTATTCAAACTGACAATACACACGATTTAGTTCAGCATAGACACGACCTTTAGAAGTCAATGCTGGTGGGGGTAGGGAGGGAGGGAGGGAGGGAGGGATAGGGGGGCAGTAGCTGAAGACCCGAGCATAGTGTGGGGAGGAGGGAAGGGGGGGAGGTAGGGAGGGGGAGATTGAAATGCGGTAGAGAGTGCAACTTTCTCTTGACTGGCCTTCTTATATACGACTGTGTTCGTTCTCTCTCTCTCTCTCTCTCTCTCTCTCTCTCTCTCTCTCTCTCTCTCTCTCTCTCTCTCTCTCTCTCACACACACACACACAAAAGCTACCTCATTCAGCCATCTCCCATAGTACTGTTACAAACTTACACCCCATATATGTGTCACGGTCTACAATACTCCTCAGGCTCAAATCTAAACAAATGACAATCATAAACAAAGGTAAAATATAACGGATAAATATATAAATGAATAAATATGCAAATGTATAATATATCCCAACTACTACTATCAAATCACTATTACTACTACCACTACTACTACCACTGCTTCTACCACTAGTACTATAGGTAGCGCCAACGAACTTGATATTAATCTTGATCCCTGACCTCCCTGTAATTCAAAAGGGCTTAGAGTAAACTGGCTGTAAATATCCACACTTATTTCCTGGTGGACTCTTCCCAAATGATAAAAACGTCAGCCCGATTGCGTTCATTCTTTTCGAGTTATAAGAAGTTAAAGGGTCAAGATTGTTGTCAAGTTCGCTGGCGCTACCTTTACTACTTCTACTGCTACTACTACAACTACTACTACTATTGCTGTTACTACTACTGAAACTAATACTACTTACTTTTATTATGTCCCTGATTATAACAGAGCAAGATAATCATGACTTTCTGTACTCCACCATAGGGTCGTAGTGGGCACGGGGGGTGTGGTGAGACTGCTGGACTGGACACACACACACACACACACATCTCACACATTGCTCCCAGAGGTTGAAGTAACTAAACTAAAAGTTTCTAAATAACCCTGATGGTAACAAAGGCTTTAAAGTATCCCCAATAGGCTCAAAATCGCGCCATAAGCGTGAAAGGGTTAAGCTTCATGAAATCGTCTAAATGTAGCTGAAATCAAATTAAAAAGACGTCACTGGTACTGTACAGGTTAAGAGAACTGGAATAGTAGCGATAACTATAAAGGTGCACTGTAAGAAATAGGAGTGTGAAAAAGGTATATAAAGTGTCCGAAATATTATACCGGTACTCTTATCAGTTAGGTATATGGACAGTAATATACCCGTTTATTATAAGGATAAGAAAGGTATATCACTGCCAGTATACTTAATTAAAGGTATATCACTGCCAGTATACTTAATTAAAGGTATATCACTGCCAGTATACTTAATTAAAGGTATATCACTGCCAGTATACTTAATTCTCTTATATACCTTTATTATACCTTTATATTTGTTCAGTGTATAATTATGAAGTTGAAGGAAGATCAGTACCGTATATAGGTATTGTAAGGTAACTATATCTACTCATCTACTGGATATAAAGGTAAATCTAATACCGGTACTTTGTATGTAGTATACTTTGGTGTAGTATGTTGGGAGGTGTGGTGTGGTGTGGTGTAATGGTGGTGTGGTGTGGTGTAATGGTGGTGTGGTGTGGTGTAATGGTGGTGTGGTGTGGTGTAATGGTGGTGTGGTGTGGTGGTGGTGGTGTGGTGTGGTCTGGTGTAGTGGTGGTGTGAGGCTGGAAGAGGGAGGTGTGGTATGGTGGTGTGGTGATGATGTACTGGGGTGGTGTGGTGGTGTAATGGTGGTGTGGTGTGGTGATGGTGGTGGTAGTGGTGATAGTTTAGTGATGGTGGTGGTGTAGTGATGGTGGTGGTGTGGGGTGGTGATGTACTGGGGTGGGGTGGTAGTGGTGTAGTGATGGTGTGAGGCTTGGAGAGGCTGGTGGAAGTGTGGTGGTGTAGTGGTGGTGTGGTAGTGGTGGTGTGGTAGTGGTGATGGTGGTAGTGTGAGGCTGGGAGAGGCTGGTGGAAGTAGGCTAGTGGGCTACTCTGCTTAGCTATGTGATGGTGGTGAGGGAGGGAGGGAGGGAGGGAGGGGGTGGGGGGGACGATAAAGGTAGGTAGAAAGTGAGGGAGAATGGAAAGGAAGAGGGGGGGGGGTGGAAGGAAGGAGGGAACGATGGAGAGAGTGAGAGAGAATAAAAGAGGGAGGTAGGGAAGGAGGAGTGGGGGGGGGGAGAAGGAGGGAGAGAAGGAAAGGAGGGAGGTAGGGAAGAGGGGGGAGAAGGATGGAGAGAGTGGCAGATGGGAAGGAAGTTAGAAGTAAGGACGGAAGTAAGGAGGAAGGGAAGGAAGAAAAATAAAGGAAACATGTAAATATGGAGAGAAGCAGGAAGAGTGAGAAGGGAAGAAGGAGGGAAGGAGGAAGGAAGGAAGGAAGGAAGGAAGGAGGAAGGAATATTGGGAGGGAAGAAGGAAGGGAGGGAAGGAAGAAAAATAAAAGGAAAGCGTAAGTAAGGAGGAAAGTAGTAAAAGAGAGAGAGAGTGGGAAGGAAGGAAGGAAGGAGGGAGGGAGGGGAGGTGGAGGGGGAGGAAGCAAGGAGGGAGGGGAGAGGGGGGGGTGAGTAGGGAGTAATTATCTAAAGTATTTCTCCAAAGGACGAAGTATGAGAGAGAGAGAGAGAGAGAGAGAGAGAGAGAGAGAGAGAGAGAGAGAGAGAGAGAGAGAGAGAGAGCGAGAGCGAGAGAGATTCATACTAAGGAAACTTACTATATTATACATATACAGGTATATACAACATACCGGTACATTATATTTAGCTTAGGAAGGACCACTATAGTCTATTTTTTTCCAGCTGAGCCTAAATTGTCATGTTTCTATTTTTGTTACTCAGCTATAAGGTAGATTTTGTAGCGAAATATGATGTTAATTATGAAAACTTGGCATTAATACGACACACAGCCATAGTAGTTTCATATATTGCCATTAAGTATCGAGAAATCAGCTAAGAAGAGATTCAATTTACGATCAGCTGGACAAAAATAGAGTATAGCCATCAAAGGGGTAAGAGCTATCTCAATGACCCCTTACATTATGGTTTTGTTACTCATCTGCAGAGGCCTACTGTTTTAAGACGTTTACCCCCATCCAGGTGTCAATATTTTCCTGGCGAGCGGTAGCGAGCCAGCATATATATATATATATATTGACAGCAAGCTAAATTTGTAAATTTTTCGATAGAAAAATGTCTCCGGCGAAGACGAATTTCTCCATACAATGCTGGCTCGCTATCGCTCGCCAGGAAGAAATCGACACCTGGATGGGGATAAACGTCTTACAACAGTTGGCTGAATGGGGCCGAATGGATAGAAGCCAGGGAAAGAGAGAAAAGGAGAGGAAGATAAAACAAAAGCCGGTGACCAAGTGATTCATATGGTGTTGTTACTCATCTACAGAGAAGACCTTTCGCTATTGGGTAAACCGTTTCTCTTTCTAGGTAAGCCTGTCCCCTTCCTAGTAAACCCATTAACCCCTTCAGACTAATATGACGCAGAGGTTGCCAGATTAGCAATAAGAAATAGAGTTCTCTCACTCTTATAATTACCTCTCCAAAATTAGTTTTCTGCCCACATCTAACTAAAAGACAACTGCAGAGGTTGAAGTAACTTAACTAAAGGTTTCTAAATACCCCTGATGGTAACAAAGGCTTTAAAGTATCCCTAATCGGCTCAAAATCGCGTCATATGTCTGAGAGGGTTAACCGGGAACATGGGAGCGGTATATACTGTATAATATACTTTCTGCCGTGGCCGATCAGAGGGGCTCAGAAGTAAGCTATTTCCTCTCGGTACACACAGTCAGACAGCCCTTAAGGGGGGTGACCTGCTTTTTGTTATTTCTGTCCTTTTCTCTCTTTCTCTGGCTTGTATCCATTCAGCCAACTATTTTAAGACGTTTATCCCCATCTAGGTGTCGATTTCTTCCTGGCGAGCGATAGCGAGCCAGCATTATATGAAGAAATCCGGCTTCGCCGGACACATTTTTCTATCGAAAAATTTACAAATTTAGCCTGCTGTCAAACAAAAATATAAAATATGCTGGCTCGCTACCGCTCACCAGTAAAAAATTGACACCTGGATGGGGATAAACGTCTTAAAACAGTAGACTGAATGGGGCCAAGTGGATACAAGCCAGAGAAAGATAGAAAAGGAGAGAACAAAAACAGGAAACACCCCCCTTAACCCCTTGAGTACCAGCGACGTGTGTTTATAACTCATTCTACCTATAGGTATGCGATATTATGCAGCTTAGGAAGGAACTGTGGTACCGTAGTTAAAAGGGTTGGTTGAGATAGTATGAAGCCTTCTTATTGATAGAGGTCCATCCTAAGCTGCATAAAATCGTCTAATTCTTGCTACATTATCATAAAAAGGACGTCCCTGGAACTGAATGGGTTAACCCCTTGAGGATCATGATGCGTGTTGACAGTTTGTTCTGGTTACCTTTAGACGATTCTATACAACTTAGGAAGGGTCTGTGGGCATCACAAGGGTACAGACTATCTCAATTAACCCTCTGACTTCCATAGACCCTTCCTAATCTGAGTCAAATCGTCTAATAATAGCCAGATTAAACTGTCCAAACGCGTCATAATGCTCAAAGGGTTAACAACTGTTGGTGTGATTTAAGATTAGTTGATTCAGAGAGAGAGAGAGAGAGAGAGAGAGAGAGAGAGAGAGAGAGAGAGAGAGAGAGAGAGAAACCGAGAGAGAGAGAGAGAGTTGGGGGGGGGGGGAGGGGGGGGCAGGATACACTTAACATCCACCCATAGAAAAACCACTCGTGCAGCAGACATTATTTCCAGTTTCCACCAATACGAGTTTCGGTCATCACCATCATCATCATCATCATCACCATTAAAATCATCACCATTATCATCATCATGACCACCACCACAACCACCACCACCACCCTCATCAGAAACCTGTCTCGGCCTTGATAACACACTGTCCTATCTTGTGTTAACCTACACTTCTTGTTCTTGACCCAGAACCAGAACGATCAGAAGCTGCTGAAGAACCACAAGACCGGGTGAATGAACAGTAGAGCGATCAAAAAAATCACACAAGACCCGATAAATGAACAGCAGAGCGATCAAAAGAATCACAAGACCGGTAAATGAACGGCAATTATCGCTAGTGAACACGAGTATAATATATATTCCCCCGACTAGGACGACTATACCAGAAGCGCAAGAACCGGTAATTTAAGTATAATTATTGATAAGTCAAGATAGGTGTATAATTATGTATAATGTGGCACTCCAGAATAGAAAGCCTGTCCTTAAGGGGGGGTCACCGGCTTTTGTTTTTATCGTTCTCTCTTTTTCTCTCTTTCCTTGGCTTGTATCCATTCGGCCCCATTCAGCCAACTGTTTTAAGACGTTTATCCCCATCCAGGTGTCGATTTCTTCCTGGCGAGCGATAGCGAGCCAGCATTGTATGGAGAAATCCTGCTTCGCCGGAGAAATTTATAAATTTAGCTTGCTGTCAAAACAAAAATATATATACAGTATATGCTGGCTCGCGGGAAAATATTGACACCTGAATGGGGTAAACGTCTTAACAAAAGTAAGCTGAATGGGGCCGAATGGATGCAAGCCAAAGAGAGAGGGAGAGAAAGAGAAAAAAAGCGAGGTGGGGTCCCTTAACCAGATATTAAAAAAGTGTGCTTGATCTAGTGTCACTCTCTCTCTCTCTCAAAATAACTTGATATCCAGTTATATCGCTAAGCTATGTCGCTCTTGACTATTAAGCGAGGTCACAGATGGGATTTTGCGTTGGAGTCTTGTGCTAAGGGGTAGGTAGTCGCTTTTTCTGGACCCCCTTCTCCCTTATGTTTGGCGATTTTGAGACCTTTCGCCCCATTTGTTTTGTCAATAATAAGACCTTTCGTGCCATTTAGCTATCGATGTTTTCATGGCGAGGGATAGTGAGCCTGTAATTTTAGAAGGAACTACCGAAAAATGTACACATATAATTAGGCCTATCTTGAAAGTTTTTTTTTTTTTTTTTTTTTTTTTTTTTTTTTTAAACATTGATGGAGGTCTAGCGAGGAAACAAAAAAATCAAGTGTATCTATCTATCTATATACTGAAGTCCAATCCCCACTTTTCTTATATATATTTTTTTAAGTATATAAATAAATATATAGGCCAAAAACCAAGCACACTACCGCCCTAAGATGTGGCCCAGATACTACTTGACCTCTTTCATAGCTTCTTATACTTGGTCAACGGGGCCATTCAGGGTCAACGGTTAGACTCAGTATAAGGATTTCAAGGGGTGATGGGTTGTTGTTTATCTTCTAGACCCCCCCTGCTCCCTCGTGTTTAGCCCCATTAGTTTTCAGATTTTAAGATGTTTGCCCCATTAGTTTGTCGATTTTTAAGACCTTTCGCCCCCATTTCTTTGTCAATATTAAGACCTTTCGTGCTATTAGGTGTCGATGTTTTTCCTGGCGAACAATAGTGACCCTGTAATTTTGGAAGAACCGGCCTTCGGCATGACATTTTTCTACTGAAAAATGTACAAAGTAATCTACAAGGGGGATCTAATGGATGTTTTTGTTTAAGTTTGATGGAGGTCTAGGAAGGAAACTAGAAAACTAATGAATAAATGAACAAAATTTGTTTTACCAAAAAGTGAACCATTAATGAGTCCTGGCAATATTTTAGGATTGTCTGCTGTGGCGGCGTGGCCCATATTTATCAAACTAACAACAAATGTAGGACAATCAGTGGCTGTGAAGGCGCCTTTTATATTATATACTGTATATATATATATATATATATATATATATATATATATATATATATATATATATATATATATATATACCGGTATATATATATATTTTTTTTAATTATTGTATTTTTTTTTTTATTTTTTTTTGTGGGGAGGTTTCACCCACATGCACTTTTGGAAAGTGTAGAATCAAAAGCATTTCGTCTCATCAACTCACTTCCTCTCACTAATTCCCTACAATCTCTCTCTACACGCCGCAGTGTTGCATCTCTCTCACTTTCCTACCACTATTACAATAATCAAGGTTCTTCAGAGCTTTCTCAGTGTATACCTCCTCCCTTACGGAGAATGGGGGGCACCCGCCTTACAACATACTCCCACCCCTATTCTGTTCAACTTTCTAACCTAAGAGTGAATCGATTTTCCCAGTCTTTCTTCTACTAAGCAAGTAAGCTTTGAAACTCTCTTCCTCAATCTGTCTTTCCCTCATCCTACGACTTAAACTGCTTCAAGCTCCGTGTGTCCAGACATTTTGACTAACGTACCTTACCTTGAATTTGGCTCTGTCACTCTTTCAACTTTGGGAGAGACACTTGTTACAGGCAGCTTTGTCTTTTGTCTCCTTCACCGACATAAAAAACAAGTAGGCTACCGGTATGTCTATCTATCTACCTATCTGCCCCCCCCCCCCCCCCAACATTCCTACGTTACCAATCCAGGGTGTCAAACGAAAGCCGAGTCCACCGTCTTGTTGGTGTAATGGTTAAGGTGTGTCTAAAAATTTGTGTGTGATAACCCGGGTTCGAATCCTGGTGGGTCACATATATGCTTTCGTTAATTTCATTGGAGGTGTTTGGTGTTGTGGTGAAATTAAATAAAAAATAAATTTCTAGTCTTTATTATTGTGTATGGGTAGATATCAAATGATGGTTTATAGGTCAAAATATGTCTTCGGAAATGGTAAAATGGTCAAAAACAATGCTATTTCATATTCATTTTCTGGTTTTCCTTCTCATATGTATTAAAGTCTTCATACAACATTGCCCCGGTTTGACACACTGCAACAATCTCCCCATAAACGGCCCTCCACCTTTTTTTTACACAACAGTTAGGTTCTCCCAGCAGAGCAGAACCAATGAACTGCTATTAAGGGGAGGTCACCGGTTTTGGGTTTATCTTTCTCTCCTGTTCTCTCTTTCCCTGGCTTGTATCCATTCGGCCCCATTCAGCCAACTGTTTTAAGACGTTTATCCCAATTCAGGTGTCGATTTCTTCCTGGCGAGCCAGCATTATATGGAGAAATCCGGTTTCGCCGGAGACATTTTGCTATCGAAAAATGTACAAATTTAGCTTGCTGTCAAAACAAAGATATAATAATATGCTCGCTCGCTACCGCTCGCCAGGAAAATATTGACACCTGGATGGGGGTAAACGTCTTAAAACAGTAGGCTGAATGGGGCCGAATGGATAAAAGCCAACGAGAGAGGGAGAGAAAGATAAAAACATCGAGGTGGGCCCCCTTAAAGGACAGAAGGAAAAGAGAGAAAAATAAAATAAAATAAAAATATGAAAAGTGGGGATTGGGCCTGAGTAAATAGAACATAGATGGATGTATGGATGTATGTATGTATGTATTCAAGCAAATACCCCATAGCTGGGGGTGGCCGACTCGAGACAGAGTCCGAACACAAAACAAAATAAAACAAACCATAAATATATAGATACATGAATACAAATAACTCAATTACCAAATATAAAAACAAGCTAAACTATTAGCTATTACTGAACATACAAAATATCCATTTAGAAATACAAAATCAAGGGAGAAAATTACTTACTACCGGTACTACTCAGTACACAAGAAAGTAAATCCAATTCCTAGACTCAAAATCGAGTAACCGGTAGTGGAAGGCTACATAATTATATACAACTCAAGGCATAACAAAACACAAAAAAAAACCACACACACACACACAAACAAACACACATTAATATATATATATATTACTGAACACATGTCGAATTCGAGACACGAACAAAAAAAATCAACATAATTTGAACTTCCATTGAATTCAAAACACGAAATTGAGGCAAATAATAGTTTGATATTAGCGAAGACACATTCAACAATTATTGCAACCCTTCCCGTGGACTGGAACCATGACTGATTATACGTGAGGCGGGGATAATGAAGAAGGTGGGTGGGTTATAAAGATACTAATATATAACGGTGTGTGTTACTCAGTTACTCAGTTACTTGTTCGTCAAGGGGAATCCACGCAATGCGAGCTAAGCTCATTATTATCGCGCCTCCTTAACTGGGAATGCATTGCGTGAAATGCATGTTAAGTGTTTTATGTACTGTTGGAATGGCTGTGGATGTGTGTGTAGTCTGTATTTAGCCAATTGGCGACATCGGAAACGAAGGCTTAGGGTGGATCTGTATGGTACCATTCTCACTATAGACGGTACCGTCTCGCCCTAAGGCTTAGGTAGCCATCAGCTTAGGTGAACCATATGATACCCATCTCGCCTTGTACCATTTTTGCCAACCCCAAATGGGACTCACAACGTCGTCCACTTATTCCAGGTACCTATTTACAGCTAGGTGAACTGAGGCTAACACATGAAAGGAGACAAGCCCAATTTGTCTCCGCCCGGCCGGGGATTGAACCCCCGACCCCTCGTGTGTGAGACGAGAGCTCTACCTACTAGGCTACGGGCTGTGTGTGTGTGTGTGTGTGTGTGTGTGTGTGTGTGTGTGTGTGTGTAGTCTCTGTACTCATCTCCGGTTTTGTAATTAGGGCACTCGGTATCTATATAAAATAGTTTTATACAAAACACCGTTACTGCACTTGTTCCTTATATATATACCGGTATATACAGTATATATATATATATATATATATATATATATATATATATATATATATATATATTGTTTCAGAATTAATCCGACCAACTTTGAGGATCAGTTGCATAGCGGAAAATAAACATATTATTTTCCATACCGTTTCTTCTAGAATTGCGTTATTTAGGAAATAGACAATAAATATGAAATGTAGTGGCACTAATTCCTTATATATACAGTATACATACCGGTAATTAAAGAGATAAAGGCGTTTAGCAGCCTGTGTACAAAATAACCAGAATCGGGCGAGTCATAGACCTAGACATGCTGTGACACTGACATAACACATCTGTCCAGGAGTATTATGTAGTCTTATGGTCAACAACATTAACCTTTTTTCTTTTCTCTCTATAAGAATGAAGGAGACAAAAGGCAAAGCTGCCTGCAACAAGTGTCCCCCCAAGGTCGAAAGAGTGATAAAGGGCCAAAATCAAGGTAAGCTAGAGGTAATTCAGGTATGTTGGACAGAAGTGTGGTGTGCTCTTTAAGTGTAGTGAAATTAATAGGAGGAGGTGTTCGTGAGAGTTAACTGTATTACTCGCTGTGTAGGTGAGGCACAAATAGAAACAGTGGGGTAAGCCAGGCAAATGAAACAGGCGTTCCAGCAACTCCTCATCATATGCCTATGTGGCCACTGCCCTGCTCGATTGGTACCTACACTCTCCCCCAATAGCTAGTAAACGTTGCACCAGACAGTGTTAAGAAACTACAACCTTGATTAGGAGGAGATAGGCCGTTTGTCTGGACCTTCTTTTCCCTCATGATTAGCCCCACTAGTTTTGTTATTTTAAGACGTTCGGCTCAATAGTTTGGCGATTTTAACACCTTTAGCTCCATTTTGTTGTCAATGTTAAGACCTATCGTGCCATTTAGGTATTACGTTTTTTCCTGGCGAGCGATAGCGAGCCTGTAATTATAAGAGAAGGCCGGGACATATTTCTACCGAAAAATTTACAAATTTATATTGAGGGGGTGCCTAGATTTTTTTTTCTAAGTTTGAGGGAAGTCTAGCGAGAAAACTAAACCATAAATTAATAAATGAGTTAATAGAAAAAAACAAAACAAAAAACACTAGCACCCTTAAGGGGGGGTGACCTGTTTTTGTTCTGACCTTTTCTATCTTTCTCTGGCTTGTATCCATTTGGCCCCATTCAGCCTACTGTTTTAAGACGTTTATCCCCATCCACCTGTCAATTTTTTACTGGTGAGCGGTAGCGAGTCAGAATATTGTTTATTTTTGTTTAACAGCAGGCTAAATTTGTACATTTTTCGATAGAAAAATGTCTCCGGCGAAGCCGGATTTCTTTATGCTGGCTCGCTATCGCTCGCCAGGAAGAAATCGACACCTAGATGGGGATAAACGTCTTAAAATAGTTGGCTGAATGGGGCCAAATGGATACAAGTCAGAGAAAGATAGAAAAAACAGAAATAACAAAAAGCAGGTCACCCCCCTTAAAGAGTACTCATAACTAAAGAAGAAAGGGGGCGAGGTTGACCATCTGTAACCCATTAGTCCCAGTTGGTTAGGCAGGTGACTCACTTGGGGGACCTACAACCTACATTATTATTACCCCTGCAGGCTAGAGTTACGCTTTCTACGCCCTATGGTATGTAAAAGGTGTATATATTGATAGTGATTTACGATACCTATTTATATATTAGTACTTCAAAGGTATGAAAAAGGTATATTGATAGTGATTTACCTTTTTATACTCTATAACTTCAAGGGTAGGCTATGAAAAGGGTATATTGATAGTGATTTACCCTTTTATACTCTATAACTTCAAGGGTAGGCTATGAAAAGGGTATATTGATAGTGATTTACCCTTTTATACTCTATAACTTCAAGGGTAGGCTATGAAAAGGGTATATTGATAGTGATTTACCCTTTTATCTCTATAACTTCAAGGGTAGGCTATGAAAAAGGTATATTGATAGTGATTTACCTTTTTTATACTCTATAACTTCAAGGAACTAAACTAAAAAATAATGGGACTAAACACGAGGGAGAGAGGGGACCAGAAAAACGATCGTCTCCCCTTAATTCCTAGTCAAAAGATGACACACTAACCCTTTCAATCAAGGGAGAGCACGGCGTTAAAAACTGGGTCATAGGATAAAGCTGCCTTACCTGGGCCCCTGGGGGTTTAATTATGTTATTTTGGCTATCAGTAGATTATGTTATTCAGCTTAAGAAGACCTTTTGGCTTGTGTATGTGTGTGTGTGTGTTTGTAGCTGTGCGTGTGTGTGTGTTTGTGGCTGTGCGTGTGTGTGTGTGTGTGTGTGTATGTATGTATGTGTGTGTATGTACCATCACACACGTACTAACACTCTCCACAACCCACTTCACTATAAGGCCAACCTAGAATTACCAAACAGTCAATCTCCCCCGCTCCAGGGACACGGGTTTCCAAGGTGGAGGTTGTGGATTTTTCTCTACCCCCTTCTCTCTCATGCTTAGCCCCATCAGTTTTGAGATGTTAAGACATGCGCTCCATCATTTTGTCGATTTTAAGACCTTTCGTGTAATTTAGATGTTGATGTTTTCCTTGCGAGCGATAACGAGCCTGTAATGTAAGAGGAAACGGCATTCGGCCACACATTTTTCTTTCGAAAAAATTTACAGATTTATCTTGAAAGGGGGTCTAGGGGTTGTGTTTTTAAGTTTGGTAGAGGTCTAGATAGTATATACAGTACCGTATATATATAGCCTATATAATAATAATAATAATAATAAAAATAAAGACCAAAAACTAACCACTACGGTAAGCCGCAGAGAGAGGGTAAACGTGTCTTGTTGATAGTATAGAGATGTGTGTATTTACATCGTTTATACCGCTATGTAGTCTGAGAGAGGGGGGGGGGAGTGAAGGTCAGTGGCGGCGAGAGAGAGAGAGAGAGAGAGAGAGAGAGAGAGAGAGAGAGAGAGAGAGAGAGAGAGAGAGAGAGAGAGAGAGAGAGAGAGAGAGGTATGGGTTCCGGTTAGCAGAGTTTGTGAAGGAATGTATTATATAGTCTATAGCCCATCACACGTCTCACATAGATTGGGGGGCCCCGTTTTCTTTACTTACACCTTTTTTTTCAAGATGGACGCTGTTATTTGGCCAGTTTGTCATTAATGTTGTAACCCCCCCCCCTCTCTCTCATTTGTAACATCCATCACTCTCTTTATCTCTTTTTTTATCTTTCATTGTTCTATCTAACTCACACACGCACACTCAGTCCCCCCCCACCTTGCGCTCTCTCTCTCTCACGGAGTGGCGGAACACATTACTGCAACCTCTATCGATGATATGTATGTGTATACTGCATGTATGCAATGGTATACCCTGCATGTATACAGTATATGTTGGGTATCTATCGCTACATTATCTATCAATACAAAACCAGGCAGAGCTTTTCAATCCCACAGCTTACTTAACCCCTTCTGTACCGGCGACGTTTCTTTATTATATTCTAGCTAAATTTAGACGTGTTTTGTGCAGTTTAAGAAGGATCTGTGGTAGTAGAAATGGTTAAGTGGGATAGTTGGATGCCTGTTAGTTGCTGGAGCCCCCTTTTTAAACTGAAAATAATCGTCTAATAGTAGCTAGCATGAAGTTAAAAAGACGTCGCCGATACAGAAGGGGTTAACCCTTTCAAAATACGATGACGCATTTCTTATCTGTTTTCTGGCTATTATGAAACGATATAATTCCGATTAGGAAGGGTATACGGAAATCAGAGTATTAAATGAGAGTCTTTACCCGCTTGATTCCCACACTCCCTTCCTAAGCTGTATATCATCGTCTAATGATAGCTAGAATATCAAAACGCAGCATGATCTTCAAGGAGTTAAAAGGCATAACTTACGTATAACAGGAATAATATTTCAAACAATGCCGATAAAAATAAATAAATATATAAATAAAATAAAACATATATAGGCTACTGTACCTGTATATATAATTATATATATACCGATATATATATATATATATATATATATATATATATATATATATATATATATATATATATATATATATATATATATATATATATATATATATATACTGTATATATATATATACCGGTATATATATATATATATATATATACCGGTATATATATATATATATATATATATATATATATATATATATATATATATATATCTATATATATATATATATATATATATATATATATATTATATATATATATATATATATATATATATATATATATATATATATATATATATATACCATAATAACTCTCCCAAGACATCAGGTATGCTAGTGTTAAATATATGTGATAAAAACTATACTGTATATATCCTACGTGGATAAACTGGCCACAAACCGGTACGTAGGTGATTGTACGATACATGTGCAATACCTACCATATGTGTACAAGGCTAGGTCAAACGCATTCTAAACTATTAAGTTTATTTTCTTTTTTCTTTTTTTCTTTCTTTCTTTATTTATTTATTTATTTATTTATTTATTGTTTTTGTTACCGCGTCCCCAAACGACTTTACCCAGCTTTAGAAGGATCTCTTATAGACTCGGAGGATAGTGAAGAATTGGTTAAGGAGTGATCTATTATTCTTATTTTTTAATAATAATAATAATTATTATTATTATTATAATAATTATTAATATTTGTATTATTATTATCATTACCGGTATTTCAATTATATTCTTTCCTCCATTAAGCTTTAGAAAAATACCCCGAAGACCCACCTTCGAGATAAATTTGAGCATTTTTCGGTAGAAAAACGCCCCCGCCGGAGGCCAGTTCCTACTAAATTGTAGGCTCGCGATACTATTACTCGCCACGAAAAAATCGACACCTAAATGGCACGAAAGGTCTTATAATTAATAAAGAAATGGGACGAAAGGTCTTACGATAGCCAAACTAATGGAGCAAACGTCTTAAAATGTCAAAACTAATGGGGCTAAACATGAGGGAGAAGGGGATAAAAAACACCTGACACAACCACTAGCATTACTAACCTCATCATCACCACATTCCCGCAGTTATGTTAATATTGGTGTCACTAGGATTATCACCATCACCATCACCATTAACACCACCACTACTAACATCATCACCACCACCACTTTATTGACCTCATCATTACTATCACCACCATTTAGCAAATTATAAAAAGGCTAAACCTATTTAAATTACTTCTTGCTTCTTGCTTAAACTAAGACTGTTGAAATATGGTCCATTCACGTCATAGCACTGAATTATTTAGTTGGAAAAAAAAAAATCCATGAAACTTGATTATAAGTATGCATATCAAAATAATGTGAGTTCTAATGTATATTGTTATCATATTCATGCTTGTAGTGTACAACTATATTTGTCAATGTAAATTATTTACGTAATCAAATATTGATTGAATGATTGACTATCACCACCACTACCAACCTCACCACCACCACCACATTCCCTCAATTGTGTTAATATTGGTGTCACTAGGCTTACTACTAGGCCTACCACCATCGCCACCACCGCCACTCAGTTGTGTTAATATTGGTGTCACTAGGCTTACCACCACTGCCACCACCACCACCACCCTCACAACCGCCACATTCCCTTAGTTATGTTAATATTGGTGTCACTAGGCTTACCACCACCATTACTACTACCACCACCACCACCACATTCCCTTAGTTGTGTTAATATTGGTGTCACTAGGCTTACCACCACTACCATCACCACTCTCACCACATGCCATCAGTTGTGTTAATATTGGTGCCACTAGGCTTACCACCATTACCACCACTACCATCACCACTCTCACCACATGCCATCAGTTGTGTTAATATTGGTGCCACTAGGCTTACCACCACCACCACTACTACCACCACATGCCATTAGTTGTGTTAATAGGTTTGATGGAGGTCTAGGGAGGGAAAAAATAACGAACGAAAATATATAATGACATTAATCATTTGAAAGATTCTCCCATTAAGGAGAAGCGAAGTCAAAGTGCTTGAGTACTAAATCCAGGCTCAGAATATTACACACACACACACATACACACACACACAATACAGAATACATACTGTAGTCTATTCATTATAAGTAGCCCAGAAATCGTGGCCTCTAACGTCTACAACTCAAAAGGGGCTAGAGCAAATTACAGCTAACCTAAAATTCCTCCCACCACACCTTACATGATCTTATAGCTAACCTAGATCCCTCCCACATTACAACACTCGATTAATGTTGTTGGAGATTGGGCGTGCATGACAAAATTGATCTTTCAGCCAAAAAACGTGATTCCTGGTCATGAAGTATCTGCTGCCTGACTGGTGGTGAATATATAGGTTGTGTATGTCAGGATGTGTACAGACGAAATACACACACACACACACACACACACACACACACACACATACACACACACACACACACACACACACAAGCACACACACACACACACACACACACACACCCACAAGCACACACACACACTCACTATCTTGTGTTTGTGAATGTGTGCGTGTGTGTGATGGCTTACGTGTGATTATGTGTGTATAGTGTTTATAAAATGATGTGATATTGTCTACATGTGTGTGGTAATATGATTGTGTGTATGTGGGATTCCACGGGAGCGTGCACGTGATTGTGTGTGTGTGTGTGTGTGTGTGTGTGTGTGTGTGTTAGAGAGAGAGAGAGAGAGAAATTGAGATTGAGTGTAAGAGTGAAAAAAAGAGATGTGCATGCGGTACTGTGTATGTACGGTATGTGTGTGTGTGTATATATATGTATAAATATGTGCTAGAGATTATGAACCACTATGCGTAACCCAAACGAGTACAATTATAGCCATGTACGATTACCAAATATATACAGAATATGCCTAGTTTAAGGCGAGATGGTGGATTTTTCTGGTCACCTTTCTCCCTCGTGTTTAGACCAAAATGGCACGAAAGGTCTTGATATTGATAAAACAATGGGACGAAAGGTCTTAAAATCGACAAACTACCGGGGCGATCATCTTAAAATATCACAACTAGGCTAATGGGGCTAAACATGAGGGAGAAGGGGGTCCAGAAAAACAACAACTACCTCCATTATTTTTAGTCTTCATTATTGTATATGCAAAGATAACATTAGGGCATATCGTTCAAATTATGTCTTTAAAAGTTATTAAATGGCCAAAACCACTGTTATTTCCTGGTAATGTACTTGTATTTCCTCACTTATTCATTCAGGTCTTCAAAAACAAAAAGGGTCCGGTTTGACACCCTGCGTGCTATTTAGAACGCCGCGTACGAATCGGTCAGCTCCTCCTATACTCCCTCCGCCACAATAGCGATCTAAATAACACACACACACACACACACACACACATATACACAATGGGCTGGTCTGTGCTGGTATGCGGCCTTCAAACTTCCTCTGGGGCTTTATTTAAAACGAGTACCGCATCAAGTACTGGTACCGGTACTGGTTGTCTATAAAAATGGTACTTGTGTTGGATTCAAATGCATGTAACCCTTTACCTTGGAACGCAGTATTTTGTTTTATTTAAGGGGGGTATTGCTTGTCTTTTAGTCTATATACTTATTTATTTATTTTTGTAGTTTCCTCGCTAGACCTTCAAGTTGAAAAAATACATACCGGTACCGGTATATAAAACACCCCCTAGACCCCCTTTCAAGATAAATATGTAAATTTTTCGGTAGACAAATTTCCCGCCGGTTCCTTTCAAAATTGCAGGCTCGCTATCGCTCGCCAGGAAAAAAATCGACACCTAAATGGCACGAAAGGTCTTAATATTGACAGAGAAAGGAGTCGAAAGGTCTCAAATATCGCCAAACTAACGGAACGAACGTCTTAAAATTTCAAAACAAATATGCTAAACATGAGGGAGAAGGGGGTCCAGAAAAAAGCGACTACCTCCCCCTTAAAGTGCCTTGATAATATGCAACCCTATAATTTGATTCAACACTAAAAATACAAGTACAACATACGCACTTGCTTGCTATAAATACATAAGCTGAATTCGAGCATCGCAATAGGTGTGGCCTTTTACCTTGATATTTGTTTTATCGAAGAGCCTTGAGAATTTGCAACCCTATAGGCTAATTTGATTCAACACTAAAAATATACAAGTCAAAATACGTACTTCTATCTATCTATCTATCTATCTATATGCTCAGGCCCAATCCCCACTTTTCCTATTTTATTATTTGTATTTTCTATTTTATTCTATTTTATTATTTTGTTGTTTTAATTTTCTTGGGGGTGGCCGACTCAAGACAGAGCAAGAACAGGGAAAACACAAAACAACGAAAAAACATAGACAAAACACAAAATTCACCCACATCTAGGTCACCTAGGAGAATACCCAGAGACCAGGGTCACCAAGGTCGCTCCACCTTTTACCTTGGAACACACTATTTTTTTCTCTAAAGTACCTTGAGAATTTGCAACCCTGTAATTTAAGTCAACACTAACAATATAAGTCAAGATGCGTACTTACTACTTATAAATACATGAGTTCGATTCGAATACGTGTAGCCTTTGCCCTTGAAACGGTATTTTGTTCTCTATTGTACGGTGGCGCTAATAAGTCATGTCTCAGCTGTCATTACGTTTTGCTCGCTCTGTGCTGTATTAATGTCTGTCAGTTGTTGAGTAGGGTGGGTAAGTGTAGGAACATGTTTGTATATCTCGCTCAAAAAGAAGAAATTCCGTGTAAATATTGCTGATATCCATTATTGATCAAAAAATAATTGGTGCCGGGAAATCACTTATTAGGCCGACTGTACCTTGAGAGCTTGCAACCCATTAATATGAGTTTACCAGAACGTTAACAACAAAGTAAGCTGAGTAGCCTATTCGCTATATACCCACAGGTACTGTACCGTACGTGTGCTTAAGGGGAGATGGGTCGTTTGTCTGGCTCCCCTTCTCCCTCATGCTTAGCCCCATTAGTTTACAGATGTTAAGACGTTCGACCCATTAGATTGGCGATTTTAAGACCTTTCACCCCATTGATTTGTCAATATTAAGACTTTTCGTGACATTTAGGTGTCGATTATTTCCTGGCGAGCGAAAGCGAGCCTGTAATTTAAGAAGAACCAGCCTTCGGCTGGTTAATTTTTCTATCGAAAAATGTACAAATCTATCTTGAAGGAGGGTCTTGAGCGGGTGTTCTTTTAAGCTTGATGGAGGTCTAGGGAGGAAACTAACAATATATTATAATGCTAAATAAATGAGAAAATAAAAACGGCCCATCTCCCCTTAATTCAAATATTGGAATTTGGAACAGGGTCATTTTGTCTCCCCTATAATATAATACCAAAGTCGAGATGCGTAGTAGATAGCCTACTCATAAATACGTGAGTTGGATTCGAAGACGTGTAGCCTTTGTCCTTGGAACAGGTTTTTTGTTTCTCTCTACATAATGTTGGGAGCTTGTAACCCTTCACTATGATGCTACGTAAACAGTAAGACAAGAACAGTAGTCGCTAGCTATAAATACATATGCTCAAATTGAGTATCGGAACGTGTGCAGCTCTTTACCTTGGAACAGGATAATATATACTGTACTGTATATACCGGTATATAAACCGTATATATATATATATAGTATCTTAAAGACCTTGTGGTTGATTCTGGGAAAGAGATTGTGTATTACACTACACTTATTGTTGATTGTGAGAAATGCTATAGCCTAGTCTCTTATTGCACTGCTCTAGGCTGTCTCTTATTGCACTGCTCTAGGCTACTGAAGAACTATTTACAACTTCTGAGGGAAGTTTGTCACAAGTAATCCAGCTACTCTCACAAACACCTATTAATTTCACTACCGTACACTTAACAAGCTCACCACACTTCTTTCCAACACACATAAATTACGGTACGGTACCTCTAAAGTACCGGTATCTTGATTTTGGCTCTCTATCACTCTTTCAACCTTGGGGGGGGGGGGGCACTTGTTATCGGCAGCTTTGCCTTTTATCTCCTTCATGCACAAAAGAAAAAAGAAAAACAAAAGAGGTAGAACAGATCTTATAGGCCTATTGAACCAAAGTCCACACATACTAGTGCTGAAACTCTTCAATTCTAACTTCCCAGGCCAAAGCTGTAGTACATTAAAAAAAGAGAGAGAGAGAGAGAGAGAGAGAGCAGGCTAGGGTACATGGAACGAGAGGGGTGGTATGTGGTAAGCTCAGGTATTTGGGGGGGGGGGGTTCAAAGGGCGGGGGTGAGAAAGAGGAGGGGAGGGAAGGGAAGAAAGTGTGAAATCATCAGTAGTGAGTGAAAAACAAGAAAACAAAAAGAAAGGAGACACCGTGAGAGAATGAATTACAAAGGAATAATTAAGTTTAACCCCTTCTGTACCGGCGACGTCTCTTTAATTTTATTCTACCTATATTTAGACGATTTTGTGCAGCTTAAGAAGGATCTAAGGTAGTAAAAAGGGTTAAGTGAGATAGCTCGAAGCTTGATAGTTGCTGGAGGACCTTTATAAAATGAACTAGCAGGGGTACCCGGCGTTGCCCGGGTAATCACCATCACTACTACTACCATAATCACCATCATCAATCACTACTACCACAATCATCACAATACTACTACTACCATAATCACCGGCCTCGACCTCCCTGTGCCTCATTAAACGGCGACCTCGATTTCGACCGCTAAATGACCTCATCCGTACCCCCATTTTGGAGGGCTGGGAACAACTTTCGTTCCATACACCTTTTCGATCGGAGGCCTCCTTCTGCCCCAAACGGCCATTTTTTTCGCTCCCGTATACTACATAAGATCTGCCGAAAATTTTATTAAACAAAAGTGTCTCTGATTTCCACTAAACTCGCCTAGAAGTTGCTAGAACCATCTCCAAAGCCTGGGCTTTCCAACGGTGCCACACACTCCCATCTGGCACCAAAACTGTGGGAGGAGTTTAGTAACAAAGGTCGGGTAACTGACAAACATTGACCTTTATTTATTAAGATAAAATAGTCTAATAGTATCCAGAATCAAGTTAAAGGATTCACACCGGTACTGCAAGGGTTAAGAGGGTACGGTAGTGGCTATATGTTGGTTTAATTATTTATTTATTGATATATTTCTTAGTTTTCTCCCTAGCTCTCCATCAAGATTAAATAAATATTCCCAAGACCCCCTCTTATCAATTATGTACGATTAGGCCTAAGTACGACAGGTTGGGTAAGAGGTATCCTCTTACCCACCCCCTCTTATCTCTAGATCCAATTACGCATTTAATTTCTGCTTTCTGGCTATTATTAGACGATTTTATGCAGATTAGGCAGAGGTGAGGGTCGTTCTCACAGATCCTTCCAAAACTGTCGAAGATCGTCTAATGATAACCAGAATGAACCTTCAAAATGCGTCATAATCTTCAAAGGGTTAAGGGAGACCAAGCACAACGCGTGTAAAGTATTCTCTACCGCTTCTGTTAAGGATGGGGGGGGGGGGGATTCTGGACTCGCATCTCCCTCGTGTTTAGCCCCATTAGTTTTGAAGTTTTAAGACGTTCAGCCCATTAGTTTGGCGATTGTAACACCTTTCACCCCATTTCGTTGTCAAATTTAAGACTTTTCGTGCCACTTAAGTATCGATTTTTTCCTGACGAGCGCTAGCGAGCCTGTAATTTGAAGAGAACTTCGGCCAGGAAATTTTTCTACCGAAAACATTTATCTTGAAGTTTTTTTTTTGTTTTTTTTTTTTTTTAAGCTTAATGGAGGTCCAGCGAGGAAACTAAGAAATAATTGAATAAATAAATACATATACCAACATATACCCACTACCCCCATAAACTACTTTATTGAAGAACTATTTAGTATGGGTATCTTAGAAAAGAAGCTTGTTCAAGAGAGGGAACATTTTAGATTGGAGAAAGTTTCCGAATGTAGGCAAGCTATTAGTAGTATCCTACCGGTACTGGTATTAAATTTCATCAACGAAAACTCAAGATAAATTGGGATGGCAATAGGTTAAATCTTCCAAACGATATTTCCACATAGGGATTTTGATATATAAGTGTTTTAGTTTTATATTGTGCGGTTCCTGTTTTGATATATAAGTGTTTTAGTTTTATATTGTGCGGTTCCTGTTTTGATATATAAGTGTTTTAGTTTTATATTGTGCGGTTCCTGTTTTGATATATAAGTGTTTTAGTTTTATATTGTGCGGTTCCTGTTTTGATATATAAGTTTTAGTTTTATATTGTGCGGTTCCTGTTTTGATATATAAGTTTTAGTTTTATATTGTGCGGTTCCTGTTTTGATATATAAGTGTTTTAGTTTTATATTGTGCGGTTCCTGTTTTGATATATAAGTGTTTTAGTTTTATATTGTGCGGTTCCTGTTTTGATATATAAGTGTTTTAGTTTTATATTGTGCGGTTCCTGTTTTGATATATAATTGTTTTAGTTTTATATTGTGCGGTTCCTGTTTTGCTTTGTTTCTTTTGCAAGTTTTACATTTTAATTATAATTATAATATATTCTATGTTTTATATGTGTTATAAAGTTGGGATAGACCTAAACGTAAAAGTGCATCTCCTGGTTTTACCACCGTGTTATTAAACCTTACTTTTTTCTTTTTTCTTATGTGAGTGAGGGAGACAAAAGGCAGAACTGTCTCTAGCAAGTGCCTCCCCCATAGTTGAAAGTGACAGAGCCAAAATCAAGGGACGTTCGAGCCAAAATGCCTGGACACACGGAGTTTGAACCAATATACTTAAGTCATAGGAGGAGGGAAAGACTGATTCTGGGAGAGAGTTCCAGAGCTCAGCTGTTGAATAGAAAAAAAAAGACAGAGTAACGTGGTTTCTTAAACCTTCATAAACGGAAGCAAATAGTGATATTTCTGAAATTGAATAAGATTTAGTCTGTTATAACAAATTATCACTCAGTTATATTATCTTCATTCGATATAGGGTTGGTAGTACCCTTCCCAAATGTTTTATAATGCGAGGGTTAGCCCATTGTGTACCCAGCCTGGTAAACAGGGGCTACAGGTACTACATAATAGCTTGGTCTCTCGGGATGGGACGTACCAAATGTCCACTAACACTAGGTTCCCATTTATTTACTGCTAGGTTAAGGGGACAGTGGCTGTTGGTTTGGTCTATTCATTCATTTATTCATATGACAACTTTGCCTTTTGTCTCCTAATTCACATAGCCAAGAGAAAAAAAAAGAGATATGTGATAATATAGCACATCTTATGTACGGTATGCTGCAGTATTGTTAAACCACTTGTCAATTCCAACCTGCATCCAGAGAGAGAGAGAGAGAGAAGGGGGGGGGGGGTTAGAAAGTAAGGTTGAGCCCCCGAGAGAGAGAGAGAGAGAGAGACACTAGCCTAGCCTACCCTCTGGCGGTGTGTCCTACTGCCCTCCCTCCCTCCTGTCTCTCTCTCGCTCTCTCACACACACATACACTCAACATCTCTCTCTCTCCAGGAAAGCTGAACAAAGTTGTCTAACACTTGCCAGAATGTAATGAAAAGTACATCACCGGTACAGAAAGTGTTAAGAAAAAAAGTCCATATTATTCTGCACACTTATCAATAAAGCTAAGTGGATTATGCAATATATATCTTGTTCACCTAGGCTATAATACCGTAACTCCTTGGAATGGACCGCAAGGTGTTTTGAGATACTACCGGGTATAATTTTCTGTAACTCATTGTATTATAACTCTGCTGTACCTTACTGTAACTATTTTTAAGACACACACACACACCCACACACACGCATGTTAACGGTACCTTCCATGTCTCTTCCTACCTAGTACCGGTATGTATACTAATAATACAGTAATAAATTACCATACATTAATGGTGATTAGAATATAGTAAGCTAGGCCACGCTAACTTTCTCTCTCTCTCTCTCTCTCTCTCTCGTAACCTGAGATTCGATGGTGAAGCCCCTAAATAATGTCTTGTACAATATCCTAGTGTAGGGAGGCGGACTTGAATTAGCTACCTGGTGTCAATAGGCTACACACCTGGGGATGAGAGAGAGAGAGAGAGAGAGAGAGAGAGAGAGAGAGAGAGAGAGAGAGAGAGAGAGAGAGAGAGAGAGAGAGAGTGGACATCTGCTGGTAGGGAAGATGGGAAAATGTCAAGGCTATTCAGTGTGGGGTACCGTAGTAGTGGATATATTAACATTCTCTCTCTCTCTCTCTCTCTGCTATTTCATGTTATTTCGTTTGTCTACAACCTCTATTATTGTAATATTTGCAGGCCTATTTGCCATAGATAGGTAAGGTATTTGTCTGCAAGGTTTATAGTTTAGCCTTCTATCTATATCTCTCTATCTATTCATCTCTCATTCTCTCTCTCCCACTCCATCATCTAATAATCTCTCACTTTCTCATACACTCACACACACTCTCTCGCTCTGTCTCTCCCTTGCATACCGTACACACTTGGACAATACGTTATACTAGCGGTCCAATCCTTCATTATACGGTGGACTATTTCACTACCGGTACTATTACACTAATGCTATTATACGGTACATACCATAGGCTACAAGGACGCTACCTGCAACACACCGGACAAGCCACTACGGTACATAATTATATACTGGACATTACACTCGATTTACACATATAGAATGAAAAAGAAAAGAAGGCTGGCTATGAAGGAGGAGAAGAACAATAACAAGCAGGAGAAGAAGACTATGAAGAAGAACAAATAGAAGACTGGGACTAAGACAACAGAATAAAACAACGGTGACGAACAAAGAAAGGAAAACAACCCATACAAACTATTTTAAGAAGCAGAGTAACATTAGGAAGATGAGGATTATTAAGAAGTTGAAGAAATCTCAAATCGTAGCTACCGGTATTCTAATTTAAGGTGGTGGTGGGGAGGGGGGGGTCTAAACCCCCTCCTCCCTCATGCTTAGACCTACCGGTATTCATTTTGAAATTTTATGATGTTTAACCTCTTAGTTTGGCGATCTGAAGACCTTTCGTGCCATTAAGGTGTCGATTTTTTTCCTGGCGCGCGATAGCGAGCATGAAAACTTATGAGGATCAACTTTTGGCTGAAGCATATTTCAATCGAAATATGCACAAACTAATCTCGAAGGGGGGTCTTGGGGTGTTTTTAAATTTGAAGGTCTAAGAAGAACATCATAATAATAATAATAATTAATAATTAATACATAAATAAATATACAAATAAATAAAACTCGTCCTTTAATGATGGATCAAAGCTACAGTAGCCATCTTGATACCGGTACCAAACTAAACAGATCTCATGAATAATTAACAGTGGGATCCACACAGCGTTAGCCTACCGGTACTGTAATAAGGAAGGAATATAGGCAGACTTCGCCCCCGCCATGCTGCCATAAAATGTTTAGGGCTCTACTACTATCACCATCATCACTACTACTATCACCCTCACTACTGTCACCATCATCACTACTAATATCACCATTATTACTATAACTATCACCATCATTACTACCACTATCACCATCATCACTACTTCTACTACTGATGCACTTATCATATACATACAATTACTACAAATACGCCTAACGGCCTTATTGGGCTATCCTTAGTTGCAATTATGCAAGGCTGGTACATGTCATTTTTGTAACATATTATGTGGTACCAACACTGTAAAATGCTAACTGAATAAATATTATTATTATTATTATTACCATTATCACTAGTATGGTACTATCAAAATCATTACTACCACTATCATCATCACTACTACTATCACCATCATTACTGCTATCACCATCATTACTGATATCACCAGCATTACTATTACTATCACCATCATTACTACTACTATCACCATCATCTCTACTACAATCACCATCATTACTACCACTAGCACCATCATTACTACTACTATCACCAGTATTACTACCACTATCACCATCATTACTACTACTATCACCATTATTACTACTACTATCACCATTATTACTACCACTATCACCATCATTACTACCACTATCACCATCATCACTACCACTATCACCATCATTACTACCACTATCACCATCATCACATCGATAGTGCCAGTGTCATGTGACACGTCTGCCGCCAGTCAGCTAGGCTGCACCCGCGGCGGACGTGTGTCACATGACGCCGGCACTTCCAACGACAATATTGTCATTAACCTAACCAAACAACCTTACCTAACCTGGGGACTGCCGCCCCCAGACCCCTGCTGCTCTTAAAAATGGCTTTGATGTCAAAATACTAAATCAAATACTGCAGGAAAATGAAAAACGCACCCGAAACCGCCACGCATCATAAGGAAACGGAGGTCCGAAGGTACATTCGTCGGCGATATAGCATCGATGGACGTCCTGAAATATTGTTAGAAATAGTAAATCTCGTTAAAAACTAATAAAACTTCAAAACGCACCCACAAATTTACCGTACTTTAAGTAGGATGGGTCACTATTTTGGTATTGTGTAAGCACTTTTTATAGGAGGCGGAGAGTGTTAAAGGTAGCGCCAACGAACTTGACAATTATCTTGATCCCTGACCTCTGTAACTCAAAAGGGCCTAGAACAAACTGGCTGTAAATATCCACACCTATTTCCTGGAGGACTCTTTCCAAATGAGAGAAACGTCAGCCTAATTGCTTTCATTAATTTAGAGTTATAAGAAGTTAAGGGGTCAAGATTATTGTCAAGTTCGATGGCGCTACCTATAGTGATACTTTTACCAAATCATCATCATCATCACCAGCACAACTAATTCCGCAATCACCAACACCACCACTACATTATATTGAGCTCGGAACATATTTCTAATATTCCAGATCGAAAGACGATATTTGAAACTCATATATGCTAAGGTTACCCAATAATAACCGTTTTCTTTATACAAGATGGTTATAGAAAATTAATATTATCACTTATTTAAATTGTATTGAACTCCAGGTGTTAATTATTAATATTTATCTTTAAAAAACACTATTATACTTTAAAATTATGTGTTTTTGTGAATTATATAATATTGTGTATCTATTTATTAACACCAACCACTATAAAATAGAAAAACACCACAAGATTACCAACTAGATAAAATAGTCAAACTGTCAGACCATTTACGACCAGAAAATCATTGAAGTAACAGCTAAAATTTCTTGCTCTCAAGTTACGGTAAGAAATCATTATAATTACGTGTTTTTCAACTACTAACTAGTAGAAAAGTGTACACATCTTTTGAATACAAAAACACATCAACAAAGATGACTTCCACCCACAAGAGGGTTATTCGGATCCCTCAAACCGATTACGCTCATTTGAAAATTGCTTTGCTGGACCTGGCCACGGAATGGGAGCAACACGCTTGGTATGATGATAACCGTGAGCTTTATTGCTTCACTGGTTCATCACTGGAAGATTTGGACCTATTTGCAAAGGAGCTTAAGGAGGGTCTAAACACTTATGAAGAGTGCAAAATTGGAAATGATGGAGTGCAAAAGAAGGCTGAGCTGAACAAAATTGCTCAGAAGAAGATCGACGAGGCCAAAAGGTTCGTGTACAAAGATAAAGTAGCAAAGCATCAAAGCTTCAAATCACAAGAGGGATTTAATTGGCGACAGGTTGACATTTCAGCGGAAGATTATGCCGCTCACAGTGGCCAAATTGAAGCTATTAAGGATCATTACTACATCGATAATATGATCCACAACAAGATAGATGGTATTCTATTTGTACGGGGCGGATACCCTCATGTTGATAATTTTGTGGGTCACGTTGAGGACTTGCTGACCCGGGTTGACGAGGAGGCGCAGAGGTTGAATGAATGGAAAATGACTCTGGGGGAGATTGAGAGGAGGAAGGAGGCGTGGAAGAAGAAGGAGAAAGTTGTGAAGGAGGTGAAGGAAGGGCGAGTATTGAAATTGAAACTGAAATATGTTTATCTACCCAAAAAAATCTAAATGCGTTGTAAAAAATAACTTATTTAATTTTGTTAAAAGGCTGAGCCTTATGAGAGTGAACTCTCTAAAAATGCACATACCGCACTTGTTATGCCTCTAGTTGAATCTCCCATAGTATGTGAATCTTAATACTATGGGTTCTTGAAGAGATATGTATATCTATTTCAGTGTCTTGTGATATTATTTAATGGAAATTTTGTTCAAGCTTTTCAGGAAGACATTTATAGTTTTTAATGTTATTTGATCCGTTTGCTTAACCCCTACAGGATATGAGGACGCGTTTCTTCATTATAATTTGGTTATTATTAAACGATTGCATACAGTATAGGAAAGGTCTCTAGGAATCAAAGGGGTAAAATATATCTCCATTACTTCTTTGACTTCCAATGTACCTTTCCAAACTGAATACAATCATCTCATGATAGCCAACATATAAGGAAGGAACGTGTCCTAATATACTCTTGACAGTGAGGGAAGAAGGCAGGTGGTCAATCTTGGCCTGGCTGAATTTCGATTGCATAAGCTGCTTGTTTATCAATACAGTACACACTTGGTTATTGTAGGTTTGTCTGTAATTTCCACTCTAGGTATGTGTCCTCCATGCCCCAAACCGTCTCCAGTAGGTCTCGGGAGCTGCCTGGCCAACCGTTCATTGTCCTCTAGAGCCAGTAGTGTCTCGTCCACTGCCGGAAGTACCTCGCCCTTCCCTGGTCTCGCGAGCCACCCCCTGCCCTCACCTGCCTCCAGTCTACAACGCTCTCAGGTGTGTGTGTGTAAGGGTGTGTGTGCGTGTGTAAGGTTATATGTGTATGTGCGCCTATGGGTGTGTGTATGTGTGAGGGTGTGTCCCTGTGTGTGTGTGCATGCGCATGTGTATGCATAAGTGTGTGTGGGTGTGTGCTAGAGATAAAAATAATGTATCAGTTGTTGTTGTTGTTGCTGTTCCCCAGACTGCCTGGCCGAACAGCCCCGAGCAAGGCCAAGGCCATAACCGAGCGCCCCCACAGAACCCTCCCTGCCTACCACAATAAAGCATGGGTGACCGAAGCCACTCCATGGCGGGGAGCTGAGGAGGGTGCGGAAACGCCCGGGAAACCAAAGCCCCACCCAGGGCCCTGTGCCCCTCAGCAATTATGGATCAGCTAATCAATAGATACTAGTGCTGGACACAAATAACTAAATACCCGGTACATTGTTTAAAAAAAAAGTGTTTCGTTTATATTGTTGTCGATGAGCTGGCTACACTTGTATTGCATGAAAAGCAGGGTAAAGGCATATTATCTAAGTGCACACGAGTCACCCTGTTCGTACGCCATGACACGTCTATAGTATAAAGACCATTAACCCTTTGAAGATTATGACGCATTTTGACAATTATACTGGCTATCGTTAGACGATTCTATACGTTTAGGAAGGATCTGTGGTAATGATAAGGGTAAAGACTATCTCAGTTAACCTTCTGACTTCCATATACTCTTCGTAATATTAACAAAATTGTCTAATAATAGCCAGAAAACAGAAATGTGTGATCGGATCTTGAAAGGGTTAACCCCTTCAGTACCGGTGACGTCCTTTTTATTATATTCTGGGAACTGTTAGATAATTTCATTCAGCTTAGGAAGGACCTATAACAATATAAAAGGGTGTAGACTATGTTACTTAAGCCATTTAGTTACCACAGACCCTTCCTAAGCTGAATAAACTTGTCTAATAGTTGCCAGAATATGATTATTAGGACGTCCCCAATACTGAATTATATAAAATGTTCTATGCTTTATTTACATTACTATAATTAAGCCAGAAATCTTGACTTCCAAGCCTCTGTATCTTCAAAAATGGGCTAGATTCGAGTTGCAAATCTCCATAATCTCTGGCTGACTCTTCCCAAATGGTAGATATATTAGATCGACTACTCAAGTCCTTTTTCATGTATAGAAGTTAGTAGTCAATAGTTTTGGCTTAATGCTAATAAATGGACGATAGTACCTTGTATCTGCTCAGATTCTGCCCTGCCACCAACTCGCATACGAATCTCTACTAAATTAGTGGTCTAACTTGATTATCGTGTATCTCCACCACACTTTGTCAGATCGTGTAACTAACTAATAATCCCTCATACCATGAGCTATAGATACTACACCTTACATGATAACACTGAAATTAACAATTCCATATAAACACCCACCATTTAAAGAGACACACGTCATTAACAACGTTTTACATGTAAAACCTACAATGTTATCAGTGATATATATATATATATATATATATATATATATATATATTGTCTACTTTTTGTAGTATATATTAGTCTTTAACATTGCTTCTGTTTCTATCGATCAGAGTGAGTATCAAGAAACCCCAACCCTGCTGACCAGACCAGGACACCTACATCTTCAGGGAGACTCCACATTCAGCAGCTGTGAGAGCGTCTTTGATATTGGTGAGAAAAGAGAGAGAGATAAATAGATGGATGGATGGATAGAAAGACAGTTATATACAGTAGATTGACAGATAGGTATACTGACTACTTTATATATTGTATCCAAAACCATGCATCATGGCGACTCTACATTCAAGAGGATTGATAGGTTATATATTTATTCATTGTTTACGCGAGAGAGAGAGAGAGAGAGAGAGAGAGAGAGAGAGAGAGAGAGAGAGAGAGAGAGAGAGAGAGAGAGAGAGAGAGAGAGAGAGAGAGAGAGAGAGAGAGAGAGAGAGAGAGAGAGAGAGAGAGAGAGAGAGAGAGAGAGAGAGAGAGAGAGAGAGAGAGAGAGAGAATGTGTGTGTGAGAGAGTGTGAATGCGAATATATGTGCGTGTTTGTTTGGATAAAGGCAACCAATAGCCCCAAGTCGCCCTGAGAACCACACGAGTTATTGACTATGGAGGTGGAGGAGGAGGATGTGTTTTTGAGAACCACACGTATTGGCCATCCGTCACTGTCACGTCATGAGGGGCCACAGCGGCTTGTCACGGCTAACACGGATCATTCTAACTACAATACTGGCTCTCTCTCTCTCACACACAATTTCTCTCACTACTTCTTTCACACACACACACACACACACACACACATGCATACTTGGCTCAGGCGTATCGTTTTAACTACCGTACTGTACTGGCTTACACACACGCACACATTATTTCTCACATACACAATTTTGTTTTCTCTACCTCTTTCACATACACACACACAATGGGCTCAGACTGATGATTTTACCTACATTATTATCTCTCTCTCTCTCACACACACAGACACAATAGGTAGCATGGCAAGTTGTTCTAACGACCGTTAAATCTACGGGACCTTGTTTTTGTTTATTAACGTAAATAAGGTGCCGTAACGTATAGTTTTCACTTAACCCTCTCCGACATGTGATGCATTTTGAGCCTATTAGGGATACTTTAAAGTTTCTAAACTGAATAAAATCGTCTAATAGTAGCCAGAACATAGTTAAAAGGACGGTCCCGGTACTGAAGTGGTTAACCTAAGTACCGGTACCGGCATATAATTTACGTTCAATTTGGTTTTACTATTATCGGTACGGTATTCATCCTTGTGGAACAAAGGCTACTTTTTTTAATGCTATTCTACCATTCCACCATTTTATTCAGAAGAGCTAGGACCTTTGAGAGAGAGAGAGAGAGAGAGAGAGAGAGAGAGAGTGCGTGTGTGAGTGTGATTATGTGTGTCAAAGTCAATGTATATATTTAGCCTTAAATAATCCAGTATGCATTTATTACAATAAGAATGTGTGTGTGTGTGTGTGCCTCTATAAATCTGTCTAAATAGGACTGTTTTGACCTACAAGAGCCTAACAAACTTTCCCAACCTCCCCCATCAAATAATACCGGTACATGAACGAGAAATTGAGAATGATGGTCAGAAGGCCGCGTATCACACCCCCATACTCTCATCCACAGCTTACATGGGAGAGATAAGGCATTATGGTTCCCTAAATACTCTTCATATCATGCAGATTTATCGGCAGGACGTATATAAGGCTTGTGTCACACGAGCACTTTAGCGGCGGATGTATCGGAGTCACAGTATCAGAGTAAAAAAAACAGTTAGGCCTAAATCGCGTCTACTCTTTAGGCTATTTTTTTTTGTATTTCATTATGACTGTATTTTGAATCTTAGAACTCTTAAAACCTTTTGTGCCATTTAGGTGTCAATATTTTTCCTGGCGAGCGACAGTGAGCCTGCAATTTAGTAGGAATCAGCCTTTGGCCAGGAAATATTTCGGAATTTTTTTATTTTAATACCACGAATTTTCCGAGTGTTTTTTATAAACAAAATAGGTAATTTGCATCAATATATAGTATTTGTAATTAATTAGAAATCTCGGGAAAACCTATTTTCCCCATTAGGCCTATCGATCAATGTTGAGACACACCCCCCAATAGTGATTTGAAAAGACATTAGCCTAACCTAACAACCTTACCTAACCTAAGCTAGTATTATGGGTGGGGGCTGCCGCCCCCACACCCCCGCTGGTTGAGTGCTCCCTTAATAAAAAAAATAAATACAATTTGGCTGTTGATTATACGAATGTGAAAGAAAAGTCGATGAAGTCTATGGTGTTTACTCTGCAATTTTCAGCTTGATTGTACATTGATAACGGGAAAGTACCGTATTGAGAACCTTGTTACGAAAATTAAATTTTAGTACCATACTTTTATATTAGGTCTTTCCGAGGGTTTAACACATTTTCATATGATCTTTACAGACTGAAAGTACCGTATTGACAACCTTGTTACGAAAAAGACATTTTAGTACCATACTTTTTTATTAGGTTTTGCCGAGGGTTAAAACAAATTTTCTTATGATCTTTAGAGCATATAGATTCAATATTTATCTTCAAATATATCAACAAAATTCGTGGTATTAAAATAACATTGAACCGAAACTTTAAACAATAATAATAAATAAGTAAATACATGAACAATAAATACAATTTTCCCCTTAAGCTCATCTTCCTCTGGAGACGTACGGTTATGATGGGTCCAAGTAGTTGCAAACCACCTGTTATCAATTTCCAGTAACTTTTTATATACGGTCTGCACGCGGAGGGAGGCAGACACTTTCATTTGAGGGTTTTGATTTATTTCGTGTATTTCATTAATTTCAGTTCGTTGTGGTACCAGCAGAGGGCCAACGGTTCAAGCCCAGGGTAAGCTACAAATGTCACGTGTACCGTATTACCTTGGCGTACCGAGTCCTTGGAGTGCCACATGTATTTGTTGATTTCATTAATTGAGTTTAGAAGTGAAGTTGGTTGGTGGACAAAATATAATAATTATATACACAGGGAATGCACCGTACTGACGTTGAGTTAGTATAGCCTACCTACTTTCGAACGAAAATGCAAACATGGGATTAAATTTAATAGTACGACTTAACTATTGTTTCATTAGGCTACCGGTAATATTTCACATTGTCTTCACCTAATCTAATTATTTTGAAACCACGATTGATCCACTCTAAACACATACGGTAATCTATTTCTTCACCAAATCCAAACCACATTAAAGCTACAAAACCTAATATATTATGAAAATTCATGAGAAAACAAATATTGTGCCGGGCCAGGGACTGCCAGTATCTCCACAGATTATATAATGTACACTTGTAGCCTACAGTATAATAAGTATATATATATACAGTATGCCTATATGATATAACCACAATACCGTAATTTTGTTTTAAGATTGGAATGAATATAAGAATATAAAAACCTGTACCGGTACCGTAGCCTACATGAAGTTGCATTGTTTTGGCCATGTTATCACTTCCAAGGACGTAGGCTAATATTAATAACTTTGAAACATGCATTTATCTCTGCGTATTTAGTAATGATGACTTAATAGAAGGGACTAGATCTCTCGTTTGATACGCTCACACAATATTAGATCTTTAGGTCTAGGATTTTTTCTACATAGGCTATCAAGGGCCAGGTAGTTTTTTTTTTTTTTTTGTTGGACCCCTTCTCCTTCATGCTTAGCCCCATTAGTTTGGCGATTTTAACACTTTTTACCCCATTGTGTTGTCAATGTCAATGTTAAGACCTTTCGTGCAATTTAGGTATTAATCTAATCTAGGCCTAATAGTAATTAGAGCTAACCAAACTAATCTAAAATTGTGAAACTATACTTAACCACAAACCATAAATATGAAACTGAATATAATAGTCATTAAAACTAACCTAATATACAGTATATGAAACTAGCCTAACCCTAACCATTAACCAAAACAACCCAATCAATATTAGATAAAAGAAGAAAACAATAGTATTGTACAGGTATCGTCTATCGAAATTAGGTAGATGCTTAGTAGGCTAGGAATAAAAACTTTAAAATTCTAATAATCTTGAACAAAAATAGCCTAGGCTATCTGGGAATTCTGATAGCCTAATGATAATTATTATTAGTAGGCCTAGTATAGCCTAATCATTATTATTACGCTATAGCCTACTCTGATTTCTGAAAAGTTGAGTACAAAGTAATTTACAGTACAAAAATGGTGCGACCGTGCGAAATTTTAGTTGAATAGGCCTATTGCCTCAACATAATTAATTTCATCCTTTAATGGTGTGTTTTCTTATTTCAGCATCATCTGCGTCTATGAAAGTTTGTAAATTAGGCTACCATCGAAACTTATCTAGGCTATAGGCCTAGTTATGAGTGACAAGGAATGACAAACTCAGAGTAACATAATGATTGGGAATATAGTATATAAAACAAACTACTGAGTATCGATAAAAAGTCAATGTTAACTTCTGAAACCCCTTTGGAATGTTTGTCTGGGCGGAGTTACTGACCCCCCACCCTTACCTCGCCCACCACTGCTACATCTCGCCACCGATCAACTAAACTTCCACATAAAACGCAAATTCAACCCAATCTACCAATTTTTAATATAATCCAGACTTATTATGAGCTATACCAATTCCCCAACTAGTCATGAAGTCGAAGTAAATCCACCACAATTTGATTTATGGATGAGATAAACATTGGTTGTCGATTAGGTCAAGGAAGCGAAAACTCCCGCAATCCCAAGCAAGCTTACTCACCTTAAACACAGGAGGAACTGCACTAAATTGGACAAATATCCCTCATGAACTCGTATCACAGGCACAGTTTGTAATCTTTTGTCACTGATATTCACTAGCACTTCACCCTCGCCACGAATATATGGATAAAACTACAGAGCCGATAACAAATAAGGGTGTTCCGCAAGCGCCACTACACCCTCCCTCTCTGAGCTCCCGGAGTACACTGACTAGCTAAAACTTCCAAAACTTCCACGGTCCACCTGTTGCTGTTGCCAACTTGCCCGTTTCCTCACGCGTTTCTCGCAGTGGCAACAGGATTTTTCGCTACCTTGGATAACTCGCCAATATTTATTATTTTGGTTCTTAAAATTAATTTAAATGCACTTTGACAGATGTAATTACCAATGAACTATGATTAGATACTGAAAAGAATGGGTTCGGGGTGTCTGGCTTGAATTGGGAGATAGTTTTAGCAGATTTAATGATGGAAAGGCGAAATATGTTGAGTGACGAGATATCCAAATAATCTTCCCATGATCGCACACAGGGCACGTCGGGCCAAATTCTCCTACTTGACATCCGTTTCAAGTTTTTGTCATAAATGAGATACAATACCCTGTCTTTTATTTCTTATTCCGGCGAACTCAAGATCATATAATTCGACTTATGTTGAATGAAGCCGACGTCACAGGAGCAAGTTTATCGGCTACATGTATCGGAGCCTTGAATCCGCTACAAGTTATTATCATATTTTGAATGGTTTGCTGTTATTCGTATATTAAATTGGACTGGAAACGATTAGGAGCTCTGAGACACAGCAGACAGTCATAATGAAAGAGAGAGCTGTAGGATAGTAGACTCGATTATGGCTACTTTTTGATGATACTGTGGCTCTGATAAATCTATCGCTAAAATGTTCGTGTGACACCGGCTTGATGCTGAGGCTCGGTGTCTGAGAGAAATGTATTTAATATCAAATATATTTTACAGTATATATAAACATATATAACTAAATAGGACGTTCAGTGTTAACAAAATTAGTAAAATTACATACATATATTCTGGATAAACTTTACAGTATATTATGCTGTAGGCTCCTTGCTTCATAACGTTCCAGTTTACAAAAAGGAAAATGGTTCCTATATGCTTTTTGAGAAGTAAGAAAGTTTTAGTTCACACATATATATATATACCGGTATATACAGTATATATATATATATACAGGGTGTCCATAAAGTCTCTTTACAATTTAAAAAAAATATTACCAAGGCAATTGATGAGATACTTTAATCAGATTTGTTGTATGTACTCGGTGGTTATCAAAGTTTTTAATAACATTGCATTTGTCCATTGGTCCATTTTTCTTCCACGAGAAAACAATTACTGCAAATGTTTACCTTGACCTTTTGACTGAATATGTGGCACCACAACTAGATGACCTTCAACCAACCATCATTTATC
>CM064485.1:3616071-3806071 GCA_032716605.1 Paralithodes platypus | reverse complement strand
ATATATATATATATATATATATATATATATATATATATATATATATATATATATATTTTCTTTCAGGCAGGTGAGATTAAAATAATAGGCACAGTTTGCATTATTGAGTTTTTTATTGATACTCTTAATTTCACTTCACCCTCTAACTTCACTTCTCCTTGATAATGATGGCTGCACCCATTGAAACGTCGGAACCCTTTGCAAACCTCCTTTACCAACTTCCTGAAAATACCAGAAAAACTGTACGAAAAATTGAGAGTATCAATACAAAACTCAATAATGCAAACTGTGCCTATTATTTTAATCTCACCTGCCTGAAAGAAAATATCCTCCCTGGCTACACTAATATCAAACTATTTAATGAGAATGCCAGACACCGAGACTGCACACTCCAATTCCAGAGAGAATTGGTCCAGCAAGAAGCTTTGGAAAAACGAGAGACGGCACTTTACCTACAACAAGAGCGAGACGCCCTTGTACAACAATGGAATGAAGAAGCCGCCCACGCAGCAGTTAAACAACGTATCAACACCAAACTCGAACAACTGAATACACAGCACCTACGCAAAGTGGAGAGCACCGCCATTAAGAAATTGTCCAAACTATATGGCGGCAACATCAAACTCCCCAGACCCCTCAAAGGGTACATCAACCTCACCAACACGGACCTGACCCCCGACCAAGAAGAACTCCTCAACAAAGGACTCAATTGCCACTACACCTCTAAACCCCGACCACACCGAAAACGACTAGAGATCGAGATTCTCCTGGACGACATCCAAAAACTAGAAAAGGATGGGAAACTCACAACCTCACCCAACCTACAACCGACCTTACTAGCCGAAGCCTCTAAAACACGTGGTTCCCACAACAGCGGATTAATCAACAAAAACCACATCTTAGCGGCTAAACAACTTCGTGAAAATAATAATGTCATAATCAGACGAGCCGATAAAGCTGCCAGCCTGGTCATCCACGACAAAGATGAATACCTGCAGAAGATGGACCACATCCTAAGCGACTCTACAAAATTCCGGAAAATCACCCGTAACCCCACCGAGGAAATAAAGCGGAAAACCAACACCACCATCACCGCCATTAACGCAAAGACAGGAGGGATCCACCTTAAAAAACTCATCGGTGACTTCTCCCCTGGGTACGCTTACGGCACAGTCAAAACCCACAAACCAGGTAACCCCCTTCGCCCCATCATCTCCCAGATCCCTACCGCCACCTACCAAATTGCCAAGACTTTGAACAAACTTCTGACCCCCTACACCCCCAGCCAGTACAGCCAGTACAGTCAGTACAGTCTTTCCTCGTCAGCTGACTTCCTGGAGATTTTAAGAGATGCCCCCTCTACTGACGACCATATCATCGCCTCCCTAGATGTAAAGTCTCTTTACCAACGTGCCTGTGGACCGCACCATTGAGCTCATCCTACATCGAGTCTACCACTGCCCAGACAACACGCCCTTAGACCTCCCAGAAACCTCCCTGAAGACGTTGCTGGAAATATGCACCAAAGAGGCGCCCTTCACCTGCCCGCGAGGTGACATGTATCAGCAGATTGATGGTGTGGCAATGGGCCACTAGGAGTCCTCTTTGCCAATTTTTACATGGGCACTATCGAAGAAGAGCTCCTGACTACCAACCGCCCCTCCGTCTACTGCAGATATGTGGACGACATCTTCGTGCGTGTGAAGGACCCACAGGAGCTACGTGACCTTCAACAACGATTCATCGCCTCTTCCAGTCTAAACTTCACCTTCGAGGAGTCCTCTAACGGTCATCTCCCCTTCCTTGATGTCCTCGTAAACAACAACACCTCAGGCTTTACCACCACTGTCTACACCAAACCCACCAACAATGGATTATGTATCAACGGCGAAAGTGAATGCCCCCAGCGATATTTAGGGTCCACCATCGCCGCCTACGTCAGGAGAGCCCTATCACACTGCACCTCCTGGCGAGACACACACAAGGAACTCGATAGGCTCACCCAGGTGCTTGTAAACAATGGGTACAGTAACTCGGACATCGCCCACACCATCAACAAACACCTTGAAACATGGTACAAAAACGACATGCCTACTAATACAAACACTGAACACATAAAAATTTACTATAAAAACCACATGTCCTCAGATCACAAGACAGACGAAAACATAATGAGAGACATTATCAGCAACAACGTTAAAACTACGAACCCTGACCAACACCTTAAACTCACCATATACTACAAATCGAGGAAAACATCACAACTAGTCATTCGCAACAGCCCGGCTACCGCTAAGAAACCGTCACAAGAGGACCATGTCATATACCGACACACCTGTAACAGTGAGGACTGTGGACCTCACACTTATGTCGGTTTGACAAGGACTCGTCTGTCACGTCGCCTTACCTTCCACCTTCAAGCCGGAGCTATCAAGGACCACTACCACACATCCTCACACCATCAGGAACTCACCAGACCCGACTTAGATAAACACACCTCTATTCTTGATAAAGAAATAGACTCACGCCGCCTATTCATTCTTGAAGCTATATATATACAAACATACCAACCTACTTTAAACACACAAGCGGAATACAGCCAGATCCTACCCTCGGCACGCCCTTCCACAGCGAGGCCCCCCATGATGCCCCCAGGAATGCCCCCTCCACACACGCAGACGAACGACGCAGAGGCCCCGCCCACTTCTGTGTCCGGCCAGCCTACCAGAGCTAGTCTTAAGTTAGCCAACCAGCGTGCAGCTAGCGCACAATAAACCCTTTCTTGATCTTGTATCGCCTATATAAACTCGACTTATCACTCTCTAACTTCACTTCTCCTTGATAATGATGGCTGCGCCCATTGAAACGTCGGAACCCTTTGCAAACCTCCTTTACCAACTTCCTGAAAATACCAGAAAAACTGTACGAAAAATTGAGAGTATCAATAAAAAACTCAATAATGCAAACTGTGCCTATTATTTTAATCTCACCTGCCTGAAAGAAAATATCCTCCCTGGCTACACTAATATCAAATATATATATATATATATATATATATATATATATATATATATATATATATATATATATATATATATTATATATACAGTATATATATACACAGTATATATATATATATATACTGTATATATATATATATATATATATATACAGTATATATATATATATATATATATATATATATATATATATATATTCCGGGCAGATATATATATTTGTGTGGGGAGATTGTAGGCACCAATCGATCAGGGCTAGACCCAGGTGAGGTTATAGGCATGTGATAAAGAGTCGCTGGAACTCCTGTTTCATTTGCTTGGCCTCTCTTACTGATTTTCTTTGTGCCTCATTTACACTGAGAGCAATCCAGCTAGCTCTCACAAACACCTCCTCCTCCTATCCACTTCACTACACTAAACATGCACACCACACTTCATTCCTCCACACCAAAATTAAAAAAACACAAAATGATGAATTTTAGCCCAGCCTCGGAGTCCCCAGGGGGGGGGACCATAAATGCCCCCTCACCCGACCGACCATCCCCTGACGACCCCACACAATTACCTGGACCTCGGCCTGTTACTCTTTCTATTAATTTCTGCAACATTCGCGGACTTTCCTCTAACTTTCACTCTGTTGAACACCATCTCTCCTCCTACAAACCTGATCTTCTCTTCCTCACCGAAACCCAGGTGTCTGTAGCAACATCCAGCAACCCCTTCTCTGTATCCTCCTACTTTCTCTATCCTAGTTTCAAAGCCAAAGGCGGATGTTGTGCATATGTGCACAACAAACTCACTTGCTCTCGTGTTCCCGATTTCGACTCCTCTGAATTCTCAACTTTATGGCTCAAACTTTCCTGTCATTCTCTTACTAAATATCTCTGTGCTGTCTATCTTTCCCCTAACTCTACCAACTTTCCTAAATTCTTTGACTATCTAAACTCTACAGTGGAACACATTCTATCCATTTCTCCTTTCTCAGAAATCTCCATCTTAGGAGATTTCAACGTTCACCACCGCCAATGGCTCTCCTCTCACACTACTGATCCACCTGGTGAACAAGCCTACGTCTTTTCTATCCTAAATGACCTAGAGCAGTTAGTTCAGCAACCCACCCGTATCCCGGATCGCATCGGAGATCGGCCCAACATTCTTGACCTGTTTCTAACTTCTAACCCTTCTTCTTATACTGTCGATCTTTTCTCTCCTTTGGGCTCCTCCGACCATAAACTTATCTCTGTCACCTGTCCTATCTCTCCAGTACAGCCACCCGATCCTCCTAGCCGGCGGCGCTTGTGGCACTTTGGCGCTGCCGACTGGGAGGCTCTTCGGCAGTACTTCTTTGATTTCCCATGGAATGATTTCTGCTTCCATGGCCGGGGACCCTCGGAGAGTGCTGAACGCATTACCGAGGTAATCCTATCGGGCATGGAAGCATACATTCCATTCTCTTTCTCTCAGACTAATGCTAAAAAATCTTGGTTTACTCACGCCTGTTCTACTGCTGTCCGCAATAAGGAGGAAGCATTCAAACGGTACCGACGCCTTAAAACTCAAGACTCTCATTCTTCATATGTTTCTGCCCGGAATCAAGCCAAATCTGTTCTTCGACTTGCCAAACACTCTTTCATCAATAATAAATGCACTGAACTATCCAACTCTAGCTCTTCCCAAGCTTTCTGGCATCTAGCCAAAAACCTCTCCAACAATTTCTCTTCCTCGTCTTTCCCTCCCCTTTCCCACTCTGATGGCACAACCATCACTTCTTCCTCTGACAAAGCTAAACTCTTCGCTCAAACTTTTGCTAGAAACTCCACCTTGGATGATTCCGGTGCTATTCCTCCCTCTCCGCCCTCCTCTCTCTTACTTATGCCTAATATCCTAATCTCTTCTAAAGATGTACTTTCTACCCTCTCTGGGCTTAACACTAATAAGGCGTACGGTCCGGACGGTGTTCCTCCTGTTGTTCTCAAAAACTGTGCTTCCGTGCTGACTCCCTGCCTAGGCAAACTCTTTCGTCTCTGTCTATCCTCTAACGTCTTCCCTTCATGCTGGAAGTTTGCTCACATTCAACCTGTCCCAAAGAAGGGTGACCGCTCTCAACCCTCCAACTATCGTCCAATTGCTCTTATCTCTTGTCTTTCTAAAGTTTTTGAAACTATTCTTGCTTCCAAATTTCTTAAGCATTTCTCTTCTCATAATCTGCTCTCAGATCGCCAGTATGGCTTCCTTAAGGGTCGCTCTACTGGTGATCTTCTTTCATATCTTACTAACTCTTGGTCATCCTCCTTTCGGGACTTCGGTGAGACTTTTTCTATTGCACTAGACATATCGAAAGCCTTCGATAGAGTCTGGCATAAATCTTTAATTTCTAAACTACCCTCCTTCGGTTTCTATCCCTCCATCTGTGCCTTTGTCTCTAATTTCCTTTCTGGCCGTTCCATAGCTGCGGTTGTGGACGGCCATTGTTCACTTCCTCACCCTATAAACTCCGGTGTTCCTCAGGGCTCTGTCCTATCTCCTATTCTCTTTCTAATTTTTATAAATGATCTCCTTAACTGTACCTTAATTCCCATCCATTCATACGCAGACGACTCAACTTTACACTACTCCATTAGTTTTTCAGAACGCCCCAGCCAGCAATCCCTCAACGACAAACGTAATGAAGCCATAGAACTCTTAAATTCTGATCTAAATACTATTTCCAATTGGGGCAGAGAAAACCTTGTTAACTTTAATGCTTCCAAAACCCAATTTCTCCATCTATCTACCCGTCAGGATCTCCCAGCGGACTATCCCTTATTCTTCAACAATACAAAAATCAACCCTTCATCTTCTCTCAATATTCTTGGTGTCTCTTTTTCTTCTGCTCTCATTTGGAAGGACCATATTACCAGTCTTGCTAAGGCAGCCTCCCAGAAGCTGGGTGTGCTCAACCGCCTTAGGGGGTTCTTTTCCCCTGCACAGCTTCTTGCTCTGTACAGGGGCATAGTGCGCCCTTGTATTGAGTATTGTTCACATGTGTGGGGAGGTTCCTCTCACACCGCTCTCCTAGACAAGGTTGAAAGGAAGGCCTTTCGTATCATTAACTCCCGTCCACTCACCAACTCTCTGCAATCTCTCTCTCTCCGCCGCAATGTTGCATCTCTCTCGCTATTCTATCGCTACTATAATAATCAGTGTTCCTCAGAGCTATCCCAGTGCATACCACCTCCTTTACGTAGGGCACGTGGTACCCGTCTTGCAACTCAATCCCACCCCTACTCTGTGCAACTCTCCAACCCAAGAGTGAAACGTTACTCTCAAACTTTCTTCTACTCAACATCTGAGCTCTGGAACTCTCTCCCAGAATCAGTCTTTCCCTCTTCCTATGACTTAAATTGCTTCAAACTCCGTGTGTCCAGGCATTTTGGCTCGAACGTCCCTTGATTTTGGCCCTGTCACTCTTTCAACTATGGGGGAGACACTCGCTATAGGCAGTTATGCCTTTTGCCTCCCTCAATCACATAGAAAAAAGAAAAAAAATATATATATATATATATACTTTTGTCATAAATGTGTACATTTTTTTATAGTAAAATGACCCAGTCAAAGATCTATTCCTCCTAAATCATGGACTTGCTATTGCTCGCCAGGTAAAAATCGACACTAAAGGGCTTCGAAGGTTCAAATATTGGCAAAAAAATGGGGCGAAGGTCTTACAATCGCCAAACTAATGGATGGAACGTCTTAAAATTTCAAAAGTAATGGGACTAAACATGAGGGAGAAGATGGTCCAGAAAAACCCAAAGACCTCTCCTTAAGCTAATGTCACACGGGCACATTTGCGGCAGGTGGATCGGAGTCACCGTATTCGAGTAAACAAAAGTCTATAATCGAATCTGCTATCCGACCATCTTTTCTTTCATTAATCATTATGACTGTATTATGTGTCTTAGAGCTCCTATTCACGAACAGTTCAATTTAATAGAAGAATTAATAATAAAATCCTTAAAAATACTACGATAGCTTGTATCGGATTCAAGGCTCCGATATATGTAGCCGATGAACTTGTTCGGGTGATTTAATACATAAATTATAAAAGTAATCCGTGGGAAGGTTAAGATCAACGTTTTCCCCGGGGATAACCATAGGTAGGGTAACGTTAACAGGACGAGGTGATACATTATGCTTCACCTTTTGCTAACTCTGTCGTCTCCTATTTTCCCTCAACATTTTCTTATGGTCCCTCCTCGCCTTCCTCTGGGTCTCTTCCCTGGCTCGGCGTTGGTTCCACTCCAACTCCTCCCTGTCCAACTCTTCTCTTCGGAGGCGACGTGGTATGACGTATATTTCCTCCAAGAACTTGACCGCGTCCCTCACCCAGCTCTCTGGACCCCGAGACCCGGACTAGTTCATTGTTACGCCACGAGACACGAATATTGACCCCAAACTTTGTCTCAAGGGCCATGCATCTGTGGCCCTTTGAGCCCACCAGGTGAGCACGGTCCTCTGGGGCCACATCCACCAACAGAACCATGGTTGACTCTTTGGGCAGTCTATTGTTGCAGACAGAAACATTTGTGTTACCTCTTTTACCTTCATCTGCCATGAACTCTATTTTCTTTGTCTGTTCGACATTAAAAAAAATCTTAGTTTCAGCATGTGAAAGTTCTTCCTTACGGGACTTAGGATCAGCCCACGACTCCTTTACGCTCATCATATAACCTTTCATTTTATTAGCTTTAACTATTAAACTATTTAATATAAATATTCTAAACTATTTAATATACCAATATCAAAGTATTCAATAATACAAACTTACCAATGTAACTAGAATATAAATATCTCAAAGATTCACTAATACAACACACAATCTACAGGCTTTCAGTGTCACAGTCAAAGTGATTATGACAACTCTGAGCCTAGAATGGACGAATCAGATGCAAAATGTTTACATAAACAAATACCGTAAGAAATTAATTAATATACAAATACAATTAGAATTGTATTTAGTCATTCACTAAAATGAATCGTTCACGAAAACAGATATGGTTGTCAATTTAACCCCATACAAATCAAATAAACACAATAAAAACCACCACATAGTACCATAAGGCCACGTCACACTGTAGCTCCATACATTATCAGGTGTTTCTCGTTAAGAAAGTGCAATCGGTGATTACCAAAGACAGAATAACCTACATAAACACTTAGTGAGTGCACACATACAAGAAACAAAGTCCGAAACAGAAGGATTGAAGTGAAAATAAGAGAACAAAAAAAGTGACTACGAACATGACGCCAACAATGGACGGGGATCAAAACAAATCCGACCCGGAATGCCCCGACTGTGGAATCAAGTCCGCAGGTGAAAAAAATGCAATCCAATGCGACTACTGCCAGGAATGGCTGCACTACTTCTGCTGCTCTGCACAGACCTCCCTGCCTATCAAATTCTCAACTATGCAAAAATGCCAAGGAAATTCATGTGCAAAACATGCTGCCTAACAAAGTTTGACACAAAGGGTGAGTGGATGGCCGATGCAGAAGCAGCCGTTCTCCAACACAAGGAACAACTAACCAAATCTGGAGCGATAAGTAAGGTAAGAAAAATCCCTGTTCAGCTCCAGAGCAACACAGCCGACACCAACACCAACACGCCAGCTGACAATACACCAACAATCAAGGAATCAACTGGGGACACTGGCCTAGGCCAAGGCCTACTCAAAAGCCCAGAAGTAGCCGTAGGCAAGAGTGACAGCGACAACCTCAATACCAGTACCACAACAAACAAGGCTTTAGATCTAGGTCTGAGGAACACACCAGAAGATATTAGCCTCACAATGCTAGGTGCCCATAGTCTCCCCCCCCGCAACACTAGAAGACACGGCAGAGCCTCCTCAAAACGCAGCAAGACAGGTGAGGTCGGGGACCCCAACGAGCACACGCCCCACATGCAACGGATGCAGCCATAATGTTCCTACATACGGGACTCCAGCAGCAACTGAACCCACAACAAGAACAGGTGAGGCTAGTGCTGTTAATTCAAATCCATTTAGGCCTAGGACCAGAGCTGAAAACAAGGACATTTATATTATGAGGAAAAACATGGTAGTATGCAAGTTCTACCTAAGAAATGAATGCCGATATGGAGTAGTTGGCATGGGATGCAAACAAGACCATCCAAAAATATGAGCAAAATTCATGAAGCACGGGCGGGATGACAGGATCGGCTGCAAGCTTGGATGGAAGTGCGTCGACTACCACCCATTTGTATGCAGAAACTCGCTTAGCAAAAGGGCATGTGATATCAGAGACTGCAATCTTCCACACATAAAGGGAACTAAAATACTGATGCCCAGCAACAATGTCAACAAACCAAGGGAACATGCTACAGGACACATCCAAAGGGAAATTGCTTCTACACCAACACATGAGGAAAAACTAGACAGCCAACGCAATGCCCTCAGAAGCTGGCCAACCATTCAGCAAACTCAAAAGGACAGACCAGCACCGGTAGACACGGCTATGCCCGACCAAAGTGCTTTTTTAGAGGTACTAATGGGACGTCTTCTGGAAGTGGAAAAACGGTCTCAAGCGATAATGGAGATTCCTAGCCCAAACCAAGGGGCCAGATATGAAACACAGAGGAAGGTGCAACTACCACTAAATAGTTTTTTGTGGGCAACATCAGAGGACTCGACCCACGAAACAATCAATGTAAAGTTTCCATGTTGGAAGAAAATGCAGAGGAAGATAACTCAATTTGTCTAGCCCTCACAGAAACACACTTGAACGAAAACATTTTGGATGCAGAGATCAATATCCATAACTTCACACTATTCAGAGCCGACAGAGCGGATAGAAGCCATGGAGGAGTAGTACTCTACCTAAGGGAGGATATGGCTGCAAATACCGAAACTTTAGTTGTATTCTCAAACGGCACAACAGAGCTACTAGCAGTACATATAAGACAAACCGACATGCTCATCATAATTTTGTACCGACCTCCAAACACCACAGGGGAAATTTTCAAGGAGGTCACAGAGAAGATACAATTACTCCTACAAAACCTGCCAACTCCCGCTACCGATGTCATCATCACAGGCGATTTCAACCTGCCCATCATCAATTGGGCAACCATGAAAATAGACGGAGGATCCAAGGATGAAAAACAGCAAGCCAAGGAGCTAATGACTATCATGGACACTGCATACATGAAGCAATACATCGAGGAACCTACAAGAGGCAACAACACACTGGACTTACTATTTGGCAACAACTTCGACCTGGTACACTCGTACGAAACTGTTGAAACTGTAATGTCCGACCACAGCCTCATCAAAGTTAGAACCCCCACACCAGCCACACCACCCAGAAGATGTCAACTGAGCTCAAGCCAAATCCCCTGCACCTCTCTGAAAGATCTCAACTTCTACAGCAAAGAAATAGACTGGGACAGACTGAGAGCAGAACTGGCAGTAACTGACTGGAGGGCACTATTCGAAGATAAAAACGTCGACGAAACTCTCAGTATCCTCCAGAAACAATGTCTGGAGATCTGTAAAAACACCATACCACCCAAATCAAGCAGGAAGCAGATAAAACAGATTCCCAGAGATAGAAAAATACTAATGAAGAAAAGGACGAACTTGAAAGCCAAGCAAAGGAAGACCAGCCATGCGCACACTATCACCAAACTACAAGAAGAGCTCGATGAGATCGAAAGAAAACTCATCCAGTCACACCAAGAGCAAAGAACACGTGAAGAACTCCGAGCAGTTGCAAACATACGAGTAAATAGCAAATTCTTCTACGCATACGCAAAAAGGAGACTCAGGAGCACCTCAACAATAGGACCGCTTGCAAAACCTACGGGCGAACTTGAGAGTGACCCAACCGAAATGGCCAAGATACTCAAACAGCAATACGAAAGTGTCCTCAGCCCACCAAATGAAGACAAGAAAATCGACAATGCAACGACCTTCTTTGACAACGCTCCAGGGGCACCACATCAACTCTCCTCTGTAACAGTATCAACAGAGGACATAATAGCAGCCATCGACAAGATTGGACTAAACTCTGCAGCAGGACCAGACGGCTTTCATGCCCAACTGCTGAAAAACTGCAAACATCAGCTAGCCTTGCCTCTAAAACTGCTGTGGAGCAAGTCCCTCCAAACTGGATATGTACCACAATCCCTAAAAGAAGGTACCGTCACACCAATCCACAAAGGGGGTAGTAAAGGCATAGCCAAAATTACAGACCAGTGGTGCTGACGTCACATCTTATTAAAATCATAGAAAGAACAATACGAGTTAAGATGGTCAGCTACCTGGAAGAAAACGAGGCATTCAACGAGGGTCAACATGGCTTTAGACAAGGCCGCTCCTGCCTTTCACAACTACTATCACACTACGACAAAATCCTACAGGATATTCAAGATGGAGAAAATGTAGATGTCATATACCTAGATTTCGCCAAAGCTTTTGACAAGGTGGACCATGGGATCCTTCTACATAAACTCAAATCACTTAGAATAGGTGTAGATCTTGGAAGATGGCTCCACAGTTTCATCACCAACAGAAAACAAAGAGTCACGGTTCAAGGAAGCCTCTCAGAAGCAGGCGGGGTCATCAGCGGTGTACCACAAGGATCAGTACTGGGACCTCTCCTATTCCTCATCATGATAGGAGACATCGACAGGGACCTGGAACACTCAACAGCCACATCGTTCGCAGACGATACCAGACTCATGAAGAAAATCACCTCACAACATGATGCACAGCTACTACAACAAGACTTGGACAAAATCATGAAGTGGTCAGAAGAAAACAACATGGCCCTAAAAGGAGACAAGTTCGAGCTTCTAAGGTACGGGAACAAGAGAGCACTACAAAACGCCACCAACTACAAAAGTGGACAGCAAGAAATTACTGCCAAGGACACAGTGAAGGACTTGGGAGTAAATATGAACAGTGACGCCACTTTTTCCCAGCATATTACCAAAGCCACAACAGCAAAACAAATAGCAGGCTGGATCCTGAGAACCTTCCACACAAGAAATGAGAGGTGTATGTTAACACTGTGGAAGTCACTGGTCCTACCACGACTTGAGTACTGCTCTCAGCTCTGGTCTCCACAAAAAGTAGGAGAAATAACAGAAATTGAAGCCACCCAGAGGACATTCACCAGTAAAATCCATGGGTTTCAACACTTTAACTACTGGGAGAGACTCAAGGAGCTGCAGCTGTACTCACTTCAAAGACGTAGGGAGAGATACATCATCATCTACGTCTGGAAGATTTTGGAAAAAAGGTACCAAATCCAAACATCCAAGAGACTCAACACCAAAGGCGAGGGAGGCTGTGCTATGTGAGGACTACGCCGGGATCAACGCAAAAAATCAAATCCCTGATCCATCACAGCTTTGCATACAATGGAACCAGACTGTTCAACTGTATACCAGCCCCTCTCAGGAACATGACCGGGGTGTCTCCAGACACCTTCAAGAAACACTTGGACATGTGGCTGGCCAAAATACCGGACCGGCCACCAACACCAGGATACCCCAGTGCCAACTCCAACCGACTTCTGGAATGGAGAGTGGAAGAAAGGGAGCTGCCTGGTCGCAGTGGAGCCCCACCTCAACTGTGTCGCTAACGGACGGAATACTACAAAGTGTAACAAAGTGTAAGTGTAAGTGTAACCTTTACAAATATTCCGATGAAAGTAAACTAGAATAGTTAACCAATAAAAGCAGACAAAGTTACGTTTTCTCAGATAAATGTCCATACTAGTTTTCTTTTATATATTTTTATGTATAACATTAATATTTAATTATGACCCTGCATTGTTCTTGTACGTGAGGATGAGTACATTATTCAATATTCTACATATATTACTGACAAATACTGCATATATACGCATCTATTTAACGACAAGGTTCCCCAGAATGTTGGGGCAGGTAGGCTACAGTAGCGGGCAATAATGCAGTATATATTTTTCGAAGCTAGGCATTGTATTAACTCTGTATTATTTATATGCATTTGAGATGTTTGTTTGACCCTATCAGTAGGCTATATGATAGCGTAATTCTGCTTTGACTTTGGCTATCCCTAGCCAATTTTATGGAGATTAGGAAAGTGACTGCCGTTGGATACAATAATATCTTGATAGGGCCCCCCATTCATTCATTCATTTTCTATTGAGCTCGTCCTGGAATCTTTACGACTCTGAATCTTACGATTCTATACAGGACTGTTCATTTGTATCGGCACTAGCTCAGAGAAGAGTGTTGAGAGGGGAGAAGGGGTGTTGGAGAGATAGGAAGCTGTTGGAGTGGCTTTGTTATGTGTGTTTAGTCTGTAGGCCTATACGTCGTCAGGATGTCCCCCTGACTGGGTGCGAGCATGTGAAACATGCTAGGACGTACTACCACACCCACTAAATGTCCGCCGTGGCAGGGATTCGATCCCGGGTCTTGCAGATTCACACGTGAGCGTGCTCACCACTGGACCACCACGGCTCCAACCTCACCATCCCATGACATATTGTCATCATCATATATGTTGCCAGTAGGAGGCAAATAACCGAGAAAAAAAATCGCCGTCAAAATAGATGCGAACTTAACCTAACCGCAGCAATCGACCTATGTAAATATGACGATCGTACACCCGAACACTACATCCATCCCGTGTTCCTTGTACCTTGTTTATTCCATACCTACTACCCGATCCCTTGTCATTAACCTAACCTAACCTAGACCTAGTGTAATGCCCTCGAAAATATCCCGCAACCCCAATAATGTACTACCCGAGTTGACGTCAGGTATAGTGTAAAATAGTCGTTGATGGGAAGTCCAATAAACTCATCACGTGAATCACCACGAGACTATCACCTGGTTCTTACAAATCGGACTAAGGTTACTATACTTTTGTACGTCCGTGGTAGTACAGTGGGTTAGCGCGCGGGCCTGGTTGACCTATGATGGTCATGGTCACTAACCAGGGTTCGAACCCCACTCAAGGCATCTCAAAACCTGTGGGTTTTTAGGAGGGTTAAACTCCCTTCAGGGGTTCGAGCCCCGCGCCAGGCCCCAGGAAAGGTTGACCCTAAGTGGGCCTGGGGAGTTTTCAGGACAGAAAAATTCCCTTCACACCCAGCATTTCATTGGTGGCAGTCACGGATCGTGATCTGGTAGCTACATAGAGCACCCATCACGCGGACCCTAACAATATTGAGATTGCTGAGGTGATACAGCTACGATACCTTACGACCTTAAAGAGGCTAGGGACTAGCCTAGTTAAAGAAGGATGTAATGTAATGCCCTCGAAAATATCCCGCAACCCCAATAATGTACTACCCGAGTTGACGTCAGGTATAGTGTAAAATAGTCGTTGATGGGAAGTCCAATAAACTCATCACGTAAATCACCACGAGACTATCACCTGGTTCTTACAAATCGGACTAAGGTTACTATACTTTTGTACGTCCGTGGTAGTACAGTGGGTTAGCGCGCGGGCCTGGTTGACCTATGATGGTCATGGTCACTAACCAGGGTTCGAACCCCACTCAAGGCATCTCAAAACCTGTGGGTTTTTAGGAGGGTTAAACTCCCTTCAGAGGTTCGAGCCCCGTGCCAGGCCCCAGGAAAGGTTGACCCTAAGTGGGCCTGGGGAGTTTTCAGGACAGAAAAATTCCCTTCACACCCAGCATTTCACAAATATTGACTGTGAGATCTACCTTGAGCAACCGGAAGGGTTTGCGAAGGCTCATGAAAATGGAAATAAGCTAGTCTGTAAATTAAAGAAATCTCTATATGGTCTAAAACAAAGTGGCAGAAATTGGTATAACTTGTTGCATGGTAGTCTAGTTGAGGAAAGGTTTGAACAATCCCAAACAGACCATTGTGTATATCAAAGGATAGATGAAAACTCTACTATATTAATTTTATTCTGGGTTGATGATATAATCATAGTTGCTAGTAATAATGAGGTACTAAATTCTATCAAGGTGAGTCTGAGTAAGAAATTCAAAATGAAAGATCTGGGTAGACTGTCATGGTTTCTTGGCATTGAATTTGTATTTGATGATCATTGTATATTAATGAACCATAAAAAGTACTGTGAGAACATTCTAGAACGTTTCAGCATGTCAGACTGCAAACCTAAGTGTATTCCATGTGATCCTAGTATTAGTAAGATAACAGATAGTGAATCCAGTACACTAGACAATCCCAGGCTCTATAGGGAAATAGTAGGGAGTCTAATTACATTATGACTGCAACCAGACCCGACCTAAGTTTTGTGGTTACCAAGTTTTTACCAAGTAGTACATGTATCCTACCCAGAAGAGGAGTTCCCAAGGAATGGACATCCAGGGCGATTGGTGTCAATTGCCGTTTGGAGAAATATTGAAAAGAAAAAGCAATACCATTCATTGATAACTGGGATAGTTTCTATGGGAGAGATGGGATGTACGCAAGGGATGGGGTTCATCTTTCACGGTTAGGGGTTTCCACATTAGCTAGTTCTTTAGATAGCGTGGTTGTGGGGTTTTGAACAGAAATATTGAGAGTGTAAATGAGAGGTTAAATGGAACAATTTTAGCGTCAGGCGAAAGCGATAAGGATATTCAGTCTCATGCTAAAAATGATGACTATATTGCAAATGATAGTAGTGATGGTGCAACGGAAGATGGAAATGTCGTTAGAAATAAAGGTAAATTAGGTATAAAGAAAAGAAGTAAATTGAGAGTATATTACACAAACTGTAGGAGTCTATGTAACAAAATGAACGAACTTAGAGCCCTTGTTAGCAAAGAAAATATAGACATAATAGCGCTAACTGAAACGTGGATTAACCCGGGAACTGCGGGGAGACTCTTAAGAGTTCCCCCGGCGGACTGCGGGGAGACTCTTAAGAGTGAGTGAAAACAAAAATCAACTTTTGACATCAATTTTTTTTTTTTGGCCCCTGGGCCATGCAAAATCTCAGTCCTCTACCTCTCCTTCAGTTATCACCTATTTTCCCTGTTATTCCCTTATTCTGAGGTATATTTTCGTGCTAACATGTCATCACTGATAGCAAGCGAATGCAAGAGAGAGAGAGAGAGTATCGATCGACTGTGTCTCAGTGGCCTTGGGGGAAATTGGCGGGAAAGCAGCTTGCCTCACCCATACATTATACAACTCGCGGGCTATATCTCCGATTTTGACCATCCAAACGCTGTTTTCACTCGTTTTATTGTTGTTTCAGGTTAATACCTTTATAATCAACCCATAATAGGCACATATGGATAAGTATTAATGCTATTAATGGTACAATGAATATTTTAGTGACGGAAACACCTCAAATACGTCAGCACAGGGGGACGTTTCCAATTACCCCCATGCGCACTTGTTAGGTTAATACAGAAACCAGGCATTTTTTAACAGAATTTGATATACCAGGATATAGTTTCTTTAAATATGACCGAACAAGTAAGAAGGGTGGCGGTATAGCAGTGTTTGTCAGGAGTACATTAAAAAGCTGTATTAAATCAGGTATTAGACTAAATAACGATAATGAAAGTGTTTGGATAGAGGTTAACGAAGGTAGTGAGACCATAGTTATTGGAGTTATGTATAGACCGCCAAATATGAGTAGAAATGACGGAACGTCATTATGGGAGGAAATTAAAATGGCATCAAGGTTTAGCAATGTGTGCATTATGGGGGATTTTAATTTTCCGAATATAGATTGGCAGCATCAAATAGGAGACTCTGATTCTGAGGAGTTTATAGAGGTAGTACAAGATAGGTTTTTATTTTAATTCATAGATACGCCGACTAGAGGTAATAATATTCTCGATTTAGTTTTCAGTAACAATGAACATATGGTAAATAATGTAGAGATAGAGGACCACCTAGGAAATAGTGACCACAATTCTGTGTATTTTAATATACAATGGAAAGGTAATACCAGAGAGAATACAACATTAATACCTGACTTCAGAACAGCCAATTATGGTGGGTTAATCGCGCCCTCTGGAGCAGGACTGGATAAATTATTAAGGCTAGGTCATCAGCATACATGAGATGATTTACAATGGTGTTGCCAATACAGCACCCAGTGCGAGTCTTGTTCAGCTCCAGACTAAGATCATCCATGTAGACGTTGAAAAGATACGGAGACAATATCCCCCCCTGCCTAACACCATTGGTTACGGCGAAAGAGCCTGACAGGATGTTGCCCCACCTTACACACATTTTTTGATTAGCATACCAGAAAACAAGTATCCTAACAATATAACAATATCCTAACATATAGTGTTGGTCTATGATATTTTGGGTCTTCTACTACGATGTCAGGCCCCCCTTGGTTGGTTGTGCGTGGGTTCCGTCACATACCGGTATCCGAGGCAACGAGGTGGCTGACAGGGCGGCGGCGATGGCACACTCTTCAGTGCCCCTGGAGCATCTGGACTGGGATCAACGTACCGTACCATGATGCCGTCGTCAGGAGAGCATGTCGAAGCCAGTGGGATCGGGAGCTGCGTCCCCTGCTGCGATTCACTACACTGGGCATACGAAGAAACGTTGCATCCCTTGCATTATTCTACAGATATTTTCACAGAAATTGTTCCGAGGAACTTGCTTCAATTGTGCCGCCTCTCCACATCTTTCCCCGTAGAACTAGGACAGCTGAGAGCGCCCATGAATTTACACTTTCTCCTCCACAATGCAGAACTTCTGCTTATCAGAATTCATTTATCCCCAGAGCTACTACTCTTTGGAATTCACTTCCCTCGAATTGCTTTCCACAAACTTACAATCTACAAATGTTTAAATCCAGTTGTTACAAACATTTTATGAATGGAGGATGCCTTTAGGTACATGGACCTTTTTGTTTTATCTGTGTTTTTCCTTCCTCCGTTCATTGTCTCTTTAAAAAAAAAAAAGAAAAAAGAAAAAAAAGAAGATAGCCTACCGGGACACCTCGTGCTTGGAGTCGCCACCCCATCCGCAGACGACGTGGCTCTAGCGAGGTTGCGCATCGGCCACTCGGCACTGCCACTGTCTCATCATCTCCAAGACTCCATCGCCTGCGTATGGTTGCCACCCCATCCTGCCGTTAGTGTAACCTCCCTGAGACCCCAGAACATCTAGGGAAGAGTGCCCCAGGTTCTACAGCTATCGGGTGACGCTGTGTGAACGGGTCCGGAGGCTGGATGCAGGTGGGGTTGGATTGAGATTGCTCCTGGGTGGTACGGATATCGATGAGGTCAGGAAGCTTGAGCTCTCAAGATGTTTATGCACATATCTCCTGGCCACGGGAATTGTTCATATCCTGTAGTATGAGAACCCACTGACGACTCGTCTTACAGGGCCAAGCAAGTGTCTACCACCCGAGCGCCCTTCCAACCCCACAAGAACAAGAAGAACAACAACAACAACAGGTAAATATGGTCTTCCTAGGTTTCTATGTATATTCCTCCTTCCTTACAGAACGTAGGAGGCACCCCAATTTCGACACATTGCCCAGCATCCCGCATGTCCCATGTGCCTCCAACTCGATTTGGGAAATATGATTATGAAATAATTACGACTATGAAAATAATATCGGTACTTAGGCCTAGCCTATTACCGAAACTACTACTATTTGTTTTTCAATATTTGATGGCTAATATAGAATAAGGATGTTGCAAAGATTAAAATTTGTTTCAACCACCGGAAATGCATTTTGTGCACTAGGCCTAGGCCCTATTTAAAGCACGGTAAACCTGACTTTTTGGACCGACAGCGATTTCAGTAAGTTTTAGTTTGTATTTTTTCATTTTTCCTTCAGATAGTCACGGTTCAAGGAAGCCTATCAGAAGCAGGTGGGGTCATCAGCGGAGTACCACAAGGATCAGTACTGGGACCTCTCCTATTCCTCATCATGATAGGAGACATCGACAGGGACCTGGAACACTCAACAGCCACATCGTTTGCAGACGACACCAGACTCATGAAGAAAATCACCTCACAACATGATGCTCAGCTACTACAACAAGACTTGGACAAAATCCTGAAGTGGGCAGAAGAAAACAACATGGCCCTAAACGGAGACAAGTTCGAGCTTCTAAGGTACGGGAACAAGAGAGCACTACAAAACGACACCAACTACAAAAGCGGACAGCAAGAAATTACCGCCAAGGACACAGTGAAGGACTTGGGAGTAAATATGAGCAGTGACGCCACTTTTTCCCAGCATATTACCAAAGCCACAACAACAGCAAAACAAATAGCAGGCTGGATCCTGAGAACCTTCCACACAAGAAATGAGAGGTGTATGCTAACATTGTGGAAGTCACTGGTCCTACCACGACTGGAGTACTGCTCCCAGCTCTGGTCTCCCCAAAAAGTAGGAGAAATAACAGAAATTGAAGCCACCCAGAGGACATTCACCAGTAAAATCCATGGGTTTCAACACTTTAACTACTGGGAGAGACTTAAGGAGCTGCAGCTGTACTCACTTCAAAGACGTAGGGAGAGATACATCATCTACGTCTGGAAGATTTTGGAAAAAAAGGTACCAAACCCAAACATCCAAGAGACTCAGCACCAAAGGCGAGGGAGGCTGTGCTATGTGAGGACTACGCCGGGATCAACACAAAAAATCAAATCCCTGATCCATCACAGCTTTACATACAATGGAACCAGACTGTTCAACTGTATACCAGCCCCTCTCAGGAACATAACCGGGGTGTCTCCAGACACCTTCAAGAAACACTTGGACATGTGGCTGGCCAAAATACCGGACCGGCCACCAACACCAGGATACCCCAGCACCAACTCCAACCGACTTCTGGAATGGAGAGTGGAAGAAAGGGAGCTGCCTGGTCGCAGTGGAGCCCCAGCTCAACTGTGTCACTAACGGACGGAATACAACTAAGTGTAACTAAGTGTAAGTGTAGATATAGGCTAGTGTAGTTTTATACTGAAGAGGAGCTGAAATGAGTATTTACCGATTATCCAACAATCTAAAAACACGCCCCCCCACTAGTGGGGATGGCTATGAAGTTCAGGGAAAATGAGTGGTTAAAAACGTAAAAATACAATAATATATCGTTTTTTTATCAAAACTTGGCTCGGGTTTTCCCAAATCGCAAACCCATAAAACCCAATTTTGTGACTACCCGAGCCAACTTTTGATGAAAGCTGGCTCGGATTTCACGGGGTGGAGTGGGTAGCCTAATATCTTATGTAATAAAAATAGTCAACTTTGGAAAGACACTAGCCTAACCTATCGTAGTATTATGGGTGGGGGCTGCCGCCCCCACACCCCCGCTGGTTGGGTTAGGCTATTATTTTATTTTTATTTTTATTTTTTATTTTTTTAGGCCTAGCCTAATGTGCTAGGCTATTAGCCTAACCTAACAACCTTACCTAACCTAACCTAGTATGTGGGTGGGGGCTCCCGCCCCCACAGTCCACACCCCCGCTGGTTGGGTACTAGCTGAAAAACTTATTGTTTTACAGTATACTGTATTTTAGCGGTTTTTTTCTTTTCTCCCTTATAACACATTTCAGCTCTTAATGACATATATAGCAATGATATATATGCTCTACCGGACCTATTAGGCTTAAAAAGATCGATGGGCTAACTGTCGGTCCAAAACATCAGTATAACCTAAAGCACTGTAGGCCTAGGTCCTAACAAACAAAAAATATAATTCTCCCTATTGATGGTGGTAAAACTCGTATTTAGCCCTTACTGGCAAAATAGCCTAGATAGGCCTACTGATTTCAATAATTATGTTCCTTCCAACAACCAACTATACTCCTAAAATCGATTAATGAAATTTACAAACACATGTGGCAGTCCGTGGATTCGAACCCAGGACACTCGCACCGAATTAGAATAGGTTAGGTTAATCTAATTTAATTAGCATAATATTTGTACATTATGGGCAGTGGGCGGGGCCGCGCGTATGTGGCGGCGTACAGACCCTCCCGTAAAACATAGCGCATTTTAAGACTTTTATTTCTCAGTAAATACTGATTTCCGACCTTCAATTAAACATCCTACAAGTTCTAACCAGTCCCCTGAACAGTTTTTAATAGGTTACTTGAGGATATTTTAACGGGACCATAGGTAAATTTTTACCGAAAGTAATTTAAACTAGGCCTAGGTTACAGTAGGCTACTGTATAATGATAAAAACTACCGGGAAGGATGTAGTTACCGGGTGTACCACTACCGACATTGAACATCAATAATCTATAAATACTTATAATAAAATAAATACTTATAAATCTATAATACTAGGTTAGGTTAGGTTGTTTGGGTTAGGGTAATGTATTTTTGTATCCAAAGGCTTTCAAAATAGACGGGAACATGATGGGGTACACCCGGTAACTACATTCTTGCCAAACTACCTAGCCTAAAACCAAAAAGAATAACCACAGGAAAAATGTTGGTAGTTTCGGTAATATTTTTCGGTTTAGGCCTAGGCCTATGTTATTGTATTTGGTTACTGTAGATTAAGCTGATATAAATATAATAAAGTTAAATGGCACCAATTCTTATTAGGCTAGCCTATAAAAAACGAGTAAATACGAAGGAGAACTAGGGAATTAGGGAAAAAAAGGCTAGGCTAAAGCTAAAATTGATAAATCGATCGTAATTTGTTATTAGTTTGGCTTCCGCTTTATGCCTTTAAAAGCTGTCCCAGATTAAGAGATATGATAAATCTACAGTTATACTACCCCTATTTTGTCGCTATTCTGTTGGTACTAATGGGTTAATATTATTAGTAGTAGACTTAGTATGGTTTGATGATGCACGGAAATGTATATTTGACTTGTAATAGATACATTGAAGTATTACAAACCTTCGCGAACCCATAAACAGGGAACATGAGCAGGGTTTAGACCGTCGCGCACCCATAAACAGGGAACGTGAGGGGGAGTTTAGACCGTCGCGGAAACAGGTTACTTTTCGGTTAGGTTAGGTTAGGCTAATATTAAAAATACTAAAATGCGACGGTCCTCGGTATTAAACAACACTGTATATCAAATAAAAAAATACAAATTACAACAAATTACCTGAAAAACTCGTATCTGGTTGGTGATAATTTTTTATCAAAATAAGTTTTTTTCCAGTTTCCGCGTCTGCTGAACCATCCAAAAACACGCTAAAAGGCGTGTTTTGAAGGTGGGGGAGGGGTAGTATAACTGTAGATTTACCAGAGATATGACTCTAGGAATCCATAAAAGAGTGAAATTGAGAAAGTAAATGCTGAAATTATGATACAGTAAACCCCGATATTTCGGACTCTTTTTACTCGGAAACCCGCACTTCTCGGAATGGCATAGGCCTCTCGAAGATGTCCCTGTATATCTCGGCAATTTCCGAGTTGGACGGGATTTGTGTCCGGTTTACAATGTTCTCTCGCTCGGTTTTAAGTGATTTTAGGATGAATTGAAGCCTGTGCCTTTTAATTATTGTGTTAATATCAATTACTATGTACTGTACTGTCCCTGAAAACATAATAAGGTTAGTATTTGTCATTAATATGATGAATTTCACATGTTAAAAAAAAAAAATCTGAATTTTCTCTGGTGACGCAGACTTTCCTCGGTAAGATTAGGAGTAGTGGGCTTACCACTACCGACATACAGCATAATTCATCTATAAAACATTAACCTAACCTAACTTAACCTAGTACTACATGAATACTAGGTTAGGTTAGGTTAATGTTTTATAGATGAGTTATGCTGTATGTTGGTAGTGGTATGCCCACTACTCCTAATCTTACCCTTTCCTCTTCTAATTTGGAATTTTCCCTCTCTTAAGTCGGATATAGGCTAAGTCGGACTTCGGTCATCTCGGAAAATTGGGCTTCTCGGAAGTGGTCTCCCCCCAATTAGTCCGAGATAGTGAGGGTTTACTGTATAGGGTAAGGTATTCCAGTACAGTATTGTGAACATTCACTTGACGATCTTTCAGAAGATCTTTTCCTCAAAACCTCCGTTTTCTAATGTTATGATGCGTGATCTCGGAGATGTTTTTCACTCTCCCGAGTCCTGCAGTGCTTGCGAGTAATTTGATGTCTCCTACATAATTTTTAAGAGCAGCAGGGTCTTTGAAAGGGGTGCAGCCACAGCGTGTGAGGTGAGGTTGAACGGTCACGTTATGGAGAATGTCAGCTCATTTAAGTATTTGGGCAGTGTGTTGACACTGTTGATTAAGTATGGGAGTACTGTATGGATGAGGAAGTGCGGTAGAGGGTGCAACAGGGGAAGAGGGTTGTAGGAACGCCGAAAACAGTAACAAGAAGTAAGGTGGTCAGCATGGAAGTAAAGAAGTCCTTGCATGACAATGTGGTATTCCCGACATTGACTTACGGGAGCGAAGCATATACGTTTGTGAAGAGACTCAAACCATGAGGGGTGGGAATGAGTTACCGGTACAGTACTTGAGAAGTGCGTGCAGAGTTACAGGGAGGGATAGCCAGACGAATGAGGAAGTATGAGAGAGGTGTGGTGTGGATGTAGATGTGCTGGAAAGTGTGAAAAGGAACACCTTGAGATGGTTCGGCCTTATGGAACGTATGGGTAGCGAGAGAATTACTAAGAGGGTGTACGAGAGTGAGGTGGAAGTACAGAGAGAGAGGTGGAAGGATGGAGTGAAGAAGTATATGAGTGAAGGCGGTGCTGGTTGGGAGGAGGGGCGTCGATTGACTGGGGACAGAGGTGATTGGGGGTGTTTCGTTCGTGGCCACCCCTGCTGGGATCACGGCATCAGGCCATAGATAGATAGATAGGGGTCTGGCCCCAGGTTAAGTCAGGTTGTCAGGTTAGGCTAATGGAGGTTAATGACAATCAGACAATATTGTCGTCGGAGGATGCGGGTGAGTTACGTGTTTGGGTATTATTCTCCTTTTACACCGGGTCGAAGTTATGATCTATTATTTAGGATTATGTACAGTAGTAGTTGTTGTTGTTCCCTAAGCTGCCTGGCCGAACAGCCCTGAGTCTTTAACCCTTCCTGCCCGGGTGTCCGTGTGAAAGGACACCACGAAATAAGGGCAGGAGCCCGGGTGTCCTGTTACTAGGCAGTAAGCTTTCAAGCCTATTCAGCTTGGTCTGAACGCTGTGCGTCCGACGCATGTAAACAAAGTCGATCGTTGCGTCACCGCACCTCCGAAAACAATAAGGAGACGTCGGATCAATGTTATTGTTGTGACATCAGACGAAATTAGTGTCTGAAAAGCTCTGATATTGTCAACATCACGGCAAAATTCGCTCCACGGAAATCGTCATCACAACTGAACCAGTTGACTTAGAGAGCTCTACTCAACGCCAGTCTACAGATTGGAAACCGCACTACGTTTATAGATGCGTGGGGAATTTCTAGCAGTTAAACTAAACAAAAATACGGTAGCCTAGGCCTAGACGTTTTTCGGCCAGATCGCCCGGGTAGCCCACACTGTCCTTTGGAGATACAGCCCGGGCCCGGAGGGTTAAGGAAGGCCATGGCCATGGTTGGGCTTTCCCACAGAGCTCTCAAAGAGTGTAAATTGTGTTGTTGGCATAAGTGGTTGTGTGAAATGCAGTCTTCTATGATGTGTTTAATGGTATGGGGTGCTGTGTTACAACCCGGGCAGGTGTCGACGACGGAGTCATCCAATCTCTTCTGATAGCTCAGAAGAGCTGGATGGTGTCCGCATCTCAGCCTGGCCAGGTGGACTCTGTCCTCGCGAGGAAGGGAGGATTCAGAAGGATGGATTTCGGGAGGTCGTGCTTGCAGCTGCGTGTTGTCTATGGGTGAGTGGATGGAACGGCGAGTGATATGAGTATGAATGTGCTTCCGGAAGTTGGTTTGGGATGGGCAGGGAGGGAGAGAAGACAGTATTTGTGTGTGATAGTGTGTGCTGGGTGTTGTTTTGATATTTCTTGGTGTCTGTGGGTGTGTTGCCATGTAGTGTAGTGGGTGGTGTTGATTCGTGGAGGCTGCTACCAGGAATTGAGTGCCTCTCATGTCTAGATGATCTTTGACTTTGAGGACTTTGGTTTCTTGATGTAGGTGATCTGTGGGTGTAGTAGCTGTGCATCCTGTGATGATTTTCAGGGCTTTATTTTGAATAGTCTGTAAGGTATTATGATGTGTTTCAGCTAGGTTAGAAGCCCAGGCCGGGCTTGCGTATTCCATAACTGATCTTATGTATTGTTTGTAGACTGTGGTGGTGGTTTCTTTGTTGTGTCCAAATTTTGTGTGGGCAAGTGATCTGAGGGCGTTAAGTCTGGGTGTCAGTTTCTTTTTCGTGTTTGTGGTGTGCTGTTTGAATGTCATTTGGGTGTCGTATGTTACTCCTAGGATTTTGGGTGTGTGTTTGTGTTAGGGGTGTGTTGTTTATGTTGAGTCCCGGGACGTAATCGTGCTCTCCTGTCCAGCTTGTGAGGAGGGTTGCAGTGGATTTAGCTGGGGCTAAATTGAGTCTGTTTGTAGTGCACCATTCATGTAATGTGTCGAGATAGTCTTGAAGGAGTCTTGTTGCTGTGTCTGGGTTTTGGTGCGTGCTTGTGAGTGTTATGTCGTCTGCGTAGGAGGCTATGGTTATTTGGGGTGAATTTGGTGTATTTATATCATGCATGTACAGATTGAAGAGTGCGGGCGACAGGACGGATCCTTGCGGGACTCCGTTTGGGAAATTTCTAATGCTAGATGACTGACCGGCAAAAGATACGTGTGCACATCTGCCTGCTAAGAAGTTGGCCAGCCATCTTTTTGTGTTGTTGTACATGTTTGTGTTGTAGATTTTGTTTGTTAGGTTGTGGCGGGGGATGGCATCGAAGGCTTTACTAATGTCGAGTGTGGCAAGTACCGATCTGTGTGGTGGTCTAGCTGAGTTGATGCCGTCAAAAGCTCTTTGTGTAAGGTCTGTAAGAAGAGTGTTTGTGGAGTGCAATGGCCTGAAGCCGTGTTGTGTTGGAGAAAGGGGTAAGTCAGGTGTCATCAGTTGTAGTACAAGGCGCTCTATGACTTTGGAGGGGGTGCAAAGGAGTGTGATAGGGCGGTGTGAGGAGGGTAGCGTGGGGTCTTTGTTAGGTATGGGGAATGTGATAATACCATGCTTCCAGATGTCTGGTATTGTGTTGTGTGAGTAGCTGTAGTTTGATATGTTAGTGAGTGCTTGTATGCCTTGTGGTCCCAGGTGAATGTTGCATATGTTGTCTAGGCCACAGGCAGATGAGAGCTTGAGATTGTTGATGATATGCTTTGTCTGGTTGTTGCTGAAAGGTGTATAGTCAGGGTCTGTGGGGAATTGTCTTTTTCGTCGGATGACACGTCGGTCGTCTTTGTGGGGTTTTAGGTGACTGACATGAGAGAAGTGATTGATGAGAGTGTTTGCTTGTTGTTTACGTAAAGGAGTAGAGTGTTGTGATTGCAGCATGTGATTGTGTTGTGTTGCTGTTGGAAAGTGTGATGCTGTTTAGTGTTTTGTAGAGTTTGCTTTGTTATCGAGTGTTTGTAGGAAGTTATTCCAATTTAGTGTTTGTTGTTCTTGTATTTTGTTGTTAATCTGGATGTTGAGTGCTGGAATTTGTTGATTGATGTCTTGTGTGTGGGGTGCTGGGGAGTGTTTCAGTGTGTCGCGTTGTATGATGAGGTTTTGAATTTCTGGTGAGAAGTTGGGGTTGTGTTTTTTTATGTTACCTCTTGGAATGTGTTTCTTGTCGGCGTTTTGGATAGTTGTGTTGAATGTGTGTACAGCATTGTTGATGTTAGTGATGGGTGCACTGTTTAAGGTTTCAAAGTGTTGTTCTGTCTCATTTGTGAAAGCTTCCCAGTTAGCTGTACAGTAGTAGTTATACATACATACATACATAACATTTTAAGACAGTGTTCCACACATCAGTGCAGTTTCAGTCTCTTGTCCTAATGGCGGCATTCCAGGCAACCCTGTTAAGGGCTGCTTCACTTGTCAAGTTCTTGGATTTGAGATCGGCGCGTATAGTCCGATCCCAGGTCTTCCTCGGTCCACCCCTTGGTGCAACTCCCTCCACAATCACAAACCTGCATTTTTTCACCCAATTTTGTTCATCCATTCTCTCCACATGTCCATACCATCCCAGTCTACTTGTACGCATCACCTCGTTAATACTCTTTATACCTAAACGTCTCCTCAGCTCAACATTTGTTATTCTATCCTGTAGCCTGGCACCACACATCCATCTCACCATTCTCATTTCATTACGCTCCATTCTGTTGACATCCTCTACTTTAACGGCCCATGTTTCTGAGGCATACGTCATTGCACTTCTAACACATGAGGCATACACCTTTCCCTTCAGGGGGAGAGGCATTCTTTTCATGGTCAGGATTGGCATCAATTCTCTGAACTTCCCCCAGCCACACCTAATTCTAGCAACAGTGGCCGCCTCGGCCCCACCACCGGCAGAGATGGTATCTCCTAGGTAACAAAACTTGTTCACCAGCTCCAAAGACTCATTTCCAAAATTCACAGCCACAGGATCATCACTTAACACAAGCTCGCCTTTGCACACTACGCACTCAAATTTCTCTATTTCTGACTTATCCTTCGGCAGGGGCCCCTTTATTCTACTACAGCGCTTACTCCCATGGTGTACCCAACATCGACAGATGCTACATTGAATTGAGTTAACGCCCACTCCCTTTCCACACACTGCACATGGGTATGCACCGCTCTTTTCCACATTGCCTCGTCTCAATATACAATGCATAACCTTGGTTTTGTTAATATTGACTCTTAAACCCTTGCTCGCCATGCCCTCTCTCCACTCTCTGAATTTGGCCTCAGCATCCTGCATACTGTCAGCTATTAGGACTAAATCGTCTGCATAAAACAGTTCCAACGGGAGTCCGCCTCTAAAAACTCTAGACAGCGCCTCCAAGACCATAATAAAGAGGAGGGGGCTTAACACTGAACCCTGATGGACTCCAACACGGACTGCGAACTCATCACTCAGTACACCCTTCACCCTCACCGAACTTCGCGAATCCTCATACATCTTCATTATCACACGCACCAGCCACTCTTCCACACCAAGTTTCCTCATAGCCCACTGCACAACATCTCTAGGTACCCTATCAAAGGCCTTCTCCAGGTCCATAAACACAAAGTAAAGATCCCTGCCTTTTAGTAAGTATCTTTCCTGTATCTGCCTGACTATGAAGATAGCATCGGTTGTACCACGTCCTGGCATAAAACCAAACTGCATATCATCAATAGAGATGCTTTGCCTGATCAAACCCTCAAGGACTCTCACAGACCTTCATGATTTGGTCAAGCATTTTCAGGCCCCTATAATTTCCTCTATCTAGCGCATCCCCTTTTCCTTTGTATATATTTACTATTACACTTTTGAGCCAATCCTCTGGGATTTTCTCATCTTTAATAATGGTGTTTATCAACTCAGTGACTAAGTTTACACCAATCTCCCCTGAGGCTTTTATCATCTCAGTGACAATGTCGGAGCAACCTGGAGCTTTACCGTCCTTCATTTTATTGATTGCGTCGCTCACTACAGCTGGTGCTATCAAAGGAGGGGGCCCAGATATTGGTTTTTCGATACTAAGCTGTTCCTTATCCCATTCAAACTCTACATTTAGCAATCGTTCATAGTGTACCTTCCATGCTTCTCTGATTTCATTTTCTGCATACACAATCTTCCCATTATCATCTCTAACACACTGTTCACCTACTGTATAATATCCCTACTGTCATTTTTAACTCGCCTAGCTAGGTTGAAGATCCCATTGGGATTGTCAGTGTTACACACTTGTTCGAGGACCAGGTCCTTAATGCGATTTTTAGCATTGTAAATAACTCTTTTGGCAGTTCGTTTAGCTGCCTCCTTTCTTCCATGCTTTGAAGCATCTCCTTTTCTCTTTCACAGCATGTTCTACCTCATCGTTCCACCACCAAGAGGTCTTATTCCTTATTATATCATGTACCGGTACTTCATTGGCATATACTGTACAGTATGTCCAAACCGTCGGTAATTCATTATAATATAGGCTACTTTATATACAGTACCGATACTCACTAAATCACTAAAAAAAAATGGGGAAGGTTGTACAGTACTGTACTGTAGTATCCAGGCGTACGGTCGTCATGATTATATAGGTCGTATTTTTTTTTTTTTTTTTTCTGTTATTTTCCCCCTGCTGGCAATATATATGATGATGACAATAAGTCCTGTGGGGGGTGAGGGCCTCCTCAACCTATTATTGTATCCCACAGCAGTCAAAATCGCCGGGAACGTAATCTCGAGTGTGCAAATATTTTGTGTTCCATTGGTGTTTTAAGATTGTTGGATAATATTTGTTTTGCAATTTCCGACGGAGCTCGTGAAATAACAGACCTAAAAAAAAAAAACACAAGGACAGTAAATATATAATACTTGTAAAAATCATCCCCGGTGTAAAATTAGAAATGTACCCGTGTTTGTTTATGTCCATTTCGCCTTCGCAAGAATTTTTACCAAACTCTATCCCAAGGCCAACAGTACCGTATGTATGTATAAACGCAGGCATATACCCCATAGCTGGGGATGATCGACTCGAGACAGAGCCCGAACTTAAATGACATTTAAAGTTTCAATTCTTAGGGTCCGGGAGCACTTTCGCGTGCAGCGTTCCCTCGCTCCTTTCTCTGTCTCTTCTAGTAGATTAATTTTACAAGGGGAGGAGGATTCCTAACCCCCTGCCCTAACGGTGAACTGCGTATTTGCTCGGGCCTTTCCTCATTTTTGCTTTTAAAACTAGGCTATTCCAGCAAGGTGTCAAACGAAAGCCGAGTCCTTTCTTTTTAGTCTTTATTGTCTATGCAAAGATAATATTGTGGTTTATAGTTCAAATTTTTTCTTTTGATGTGATGAAATGGCCAAAATAGTGCTATTTTCTGGTAATTTTCTTGTATTCCATCTAATTTTCATTCAAGTCTTTAAACAAAATTACTCTAGTTTGACACACTGTATAATTCCAGATTTGGCCTATGCGATATGGCATTAGAAACCCGTACAATATTTTGATTCAGAACGGAAAATGTGTGGGCATTGATGATCTTGCGGACGAGTGTTTATCCTTGCAACCGGAACCCCCGTCCAATGTTTTTTTTTGTTTTTTTCTATGTGAATGAGGGAGACAAAAGGCATAACTGCCTGCAGCGAGTGCCTCCCCCAGATTTCAAAGAGTGACAGGGCCGAAATCAAGGGACGTTCGAGCTAAAATGTCCGGACACACAGAGTTTGAAGCAATTTAAGTCATAGGAAGAGGGAAAGACTGATTCTGGGAGAGAATTCCAGAGCTCAGCATTTGAATAGAAGAAAGTCTGAGAATAGCATTTCACTCTTGGGTTGGAGAGTTGCACAGAGTAGGGGTGGGATTGTGTTGCAAGGCGGGTACTACGTACAGTACCCTACGTAGAGGAGGTGGTATACACTGGGAAAGCTCTGAGGAACACTGATTATTGTAGTAGCGATAGAATAGTGAGTATTACCTCGGTTGTCTGTAAAATGCTAGAAATACTCACAAGAGACAGACTTGTAAATCACTTAGAGGAAAATATCCTACTCATGGCTTCCGTAACAAATGTTCCAGCTTGATGAACTTTCTTGGACTTCTTCCACGATATCCTCAACCTATATGACGAGAGTATAGCTGTAGATATTATATACCTTGATTTTCAAAAGGCCTTTGACGAAGTATCCCACAAATGGTTATTGATAAAATTAAAAGTGCATGGAATACAAGGGAGAGTGTTGAGATGGATGGAAAATTGGCTCAGTGAAAGAAAGCAAAGGGTAGTCATAAATGGTAAAGCATCAAAATGGACCAATGTAACTAGCGGGGTACCCCAGAGATCGGATCTAGGGCCAGTGCTCTTCCTAGTTTATACAGTATGTATGACATAGATGAGGGCCTCACCTGTACAATCTTAAAGTTTGCAGATGATACAAAAATTGCAAATTATAGGTTTGACTCCTGCAAAGAGATAAAGAAAACCCAATATTTAGTAGTGGCCCCGTAATAATTGACGATTATGCCTATTACATAAGGCCTCCTCTTCAAACGCTCATTTACCGTAGTTTGAATCTACCACGCAGAGCATACAAATTTTGAGGAGCCTTCATCATGAGCGCACGCAACCTCACTCATGGTTCTGTCATTATGAAATTGGGTTCTCACTACGAAAAAACTTTGTAACAATTAATAAATAAAAAGAAAATAAGAATAACTATTCATAAGCTTTCCATATACTCGTGGATGTACTTGTGTGGATATTTGACCAGACGCTGACTTCAGGCGTCATACTTCCTTCTTCACTGACATATCAAGTAAACCAAAATCCTTAATACATCAACGAATGGGAAGGGGATGGTCGGGAGGGCCCCAGTCGTCAATGATTACGGGGCCACTACTAAATATTAGGTTTTCTTTATCTCCTTGCAGTAGTCAAACCTATAATTTATTAGTGGCCCCTCCATCATTGACGATTATGCTTGATATCTAAGACTGGAGGGAGACATTCGTAATCATATCATAACTCTAGCAAAAGCAGATAATCAAGTATTCTTACTTTGTAAAAAATATATATTTTTGCGCATAAACCTTATACAGCATATACAGTATATACAAGAAAGGGGTACAAGCAGGAGCGTGCTTCGAAGAAGCCTGCTTGAATAAAAAAGGGTTAACTCTGAGACTCTGTACACAGATCTGCTAGTTAAGAAGGCACCCCACTTAAAGTAAGTGGTGAAAAATAAAAACTTATAAGTCTACATGTGCACATATAAACCCCATTAAACTTAGTGGATATATTCCGAAAAATATACCCAAACAAAAAATGAACTCTTGTACTTTCGCAGAAGTACTGAACTCTTGTACTTATGCAGAAGTACTTACATCAAAAATAAAATTCGCAGTCGCAACTACGGAGATTTCTTAAAATTATATTGCTTCACAGCCAAAACTACTTACAACAAGAATTGTTGTTTTACTACTATTGTACTTTATCACAATTTCCTGTAATGAATACTACACAGAAATTTTATATCACAACACCTATAAACAGTATCACAGCTCGTATGCTCCGTACACATACTCCGGCGGGGTCTAGGGTGTCCTATGTTACACTGACTGCACCCCCCCCCCTCTTTTCTGAATCTAAACAATAAGTGACTTAGAGGCCACCTAGACCCTCTGCCTTAAAGCTATACATGGCATGGAAGGTCTGTCTAGAGCTACTGACAGGTATCGAGTCAAAAACGTATGATTAAAGGACCATAGATGCGTGGACGCTATGTCCTCAACAGAAAAATTCTTAAGGAAACGCAAAGAGGCCGCCCATGTGCGTAAATCGTGGGCTCTTCCCACGACGCTGGGATTACTCTCTTTAACCCTAAAAGAGCGGTGCTCGACTTAAGTCGTGCACCAATTTGCAGCAAGTTAGGAGCATTATTAAGGCTTTTAAAGGGTTAAAATCGAGTGCAAATGGTCGGGAGAGCAGTGGGCCAGACAGCCGACTCCCAGGGCTTACCGCCGCCCATTAACTCATGTTCCCTGTGTTCTCGAGAGGCCGGCAGTGTAGCCAGTAGTGAGCATAGCTGGGAAAAATATACCGATATATGCTAAACTTCCATGTTCGTGGCACCACTGCAAGAGAACCACGAGTGCTACGTAGCTCGTTCTGGTCTCATTTTGAAGCTTTTAGTGCCTAGTTTTTTGCTAAATATTTTTTTTTTTCATGCAGATGCTTGATTTATCATGCAGGAGGGCCTGAATATGCCCAAATGAGCCCAAAACACCCCGCTAGACAAGGGTTAATGACTTCGACGAGGAGAGAATCCATTTTACGTTTCATTAAGCGTTTGCCCGTACTTGCTACCCATAAAGCACCCTGTTGATTCCGAGGTGCTATTCTCAAATATTTGGTTAGAGCTTGCACTGGACATAAATTATGGTGCACTTTTCCCCTTTTCAACGCCGGCACCGTGAACTCTGAAAACACGTGTTCACTGTGTTCATTTTTGGCGATGAACCCTGGGGAAGGTGCAATGTGAATACACTCATTGAGCCTACCAAACCTTATGCAATTAGGTGTGTTGCTCATCGCTGCCAGCTCAGATACCCTGTTCCCGGTAGCCAAAGCCATAAGGAATACTGCCCTATTTAAAAGTAAGTCAAAATCTGCAGTATTTTGGTACAGACAGGAATGAAGTAAAGACAACGCTTTGTCCAGAGACCAGGTAGGCATGAGCTGACGGGGAGGTGGGCGGAGTTTAAAAAATGGTCTCATGAAACCTGTTTCCTCCGCTAGTGGTATGGTTAGACCTGTAAGGTCAAAGAATGGCATCCTAATCGCTGTTAAGTGATTTTTTAACGTTACTACAGATAGACGTTTCTGCTCGAACAGATAGTTTAAATAATTAAAAACCAAAGCCACCGAAGGTACAGTTTGTTCTGTTCTAAGTATCCAAGAAGTAAAGGACTGCCAGTGCGATTGATACTGTCTCTTTGTAGATTGGGTATATTGATTCATGAATTTATCGGTCACGTTTCTACCATACGGTGTTAGCCACTTGGCCTCCTGAATGTCCATAATGCAAAAGTCAGCGAGTTCTCTAGGTTGCCAATCGTGTCTAAGTGGAAATACTCGACTGGGAGCGACACCGGGTTCGGGCACCACGTTTTCAATTGCTGGTACCACAACTGCGCCGGCCACAGGGGCGCGATTAACGAGACTACGCCCCGATAATCCTGTAGTTTGTTTACTACGTGGCACATTAGAGAAGCGTCTGGTGGCGGAAACAGATAAACGGAACTCCACATGTTCCAGGCCGTCACCAGTGCGTCGGGTCCTCCCACCGGCGTTATTGTCCGGCGGGTGAGGTACAGCGGGAGTTTGTGAGTCTCCTCGGACGCAAACAGATCCACTTGTGGACGGTAAGGCTCCGCAATCATTTGGTCGAAAATGGTTTGCTTGAGCGCCCATTCTACTGTTGTGCTCTGTCTCCGAGACAGAGCGTCTGCCCAGACGTTTGCTACGCCTGGGAGATAAGATGCGTGAAGATGAATGTTCAGCTTGTCGGCTAGAACAAAAATCTTTTCTGACACGTTTAGCAACTTCCGAGATCTCGTTGACCCTTGTTTCTGAATGCAGTGAACCGCATTCAGATTGTCCATCCTGAAGGCCACCGATTTGTTCCGTAAAGTAGAGCCGTGAGCCTGAAGGAAATACAAGGGGACTAGTAACTCTTTGACATTGATGTAGGAGGTTTCTGAATGGGACCAAAGCCCTTGACCCTGATGCCCGTGGTTTGACTGAAAGCCCCAACCTATCGTCCCTGATGCATCCGTGTCTACCCATACCGTCGGCGGAGGAGAGGTCCATGACATGACCGAGTGCAATGTTTCCCTCTTCGCCCAGACCGCTAGTAAGCTGTGTATTAATTTTGGGATGGGCCATAATGTTTCCGCCGGCAATAGTGGAAAAAATTTGTTGCCCTCCAATATTAAATGTTTGACTTTCAACCCGTCCAACTTTACAGTTAGTTGAATCCAGTTGATTCCCAGACTCTCCGTGTCGTAGTCAGACTGTGAAGAAACATAAACAGTTTCTTGCGAAACCTGTTCCGATTGTCCACACTCTGACTCAGAGTGAGAGCAGCTGTGTCCCAGACCAGCCCTATCTACTGGACCACTCGTGAGGGAACAAGGTTTGACTTTACCGGGTTTACCTTGAATCCTAGAGATGTTACATGATTTAATGTTATGTTGACATGATTGATGCATAACTGTTCCGTCTCTGCCACCACCAGCCAGTCGTCTAGATACCACAAAATCCTGATCCCTTGTTCTAACATGGGCATCAGGGCTTGCTGGACTAATTTCGTGAATAAGCGAGGTGCTAGGTTCAATCCAAACGGCATCCTCTGAAAGACATAAGTCTGATGCCTTATTCGTAAGGCCAGAAACCGTTGAAACCTTTTGTTTACCGGGACGTGCCAATACGCGTCTGTCAGGTCTAAAGAACACATCCACCCTTCCGGCAGAAGTGTTAGCCTGATTTGATTCACTGTCAGCATCCGGAAGGAAACGTTGTGAATGTGGAGGTTCAGATAAGACAGGTCTACGACCGGCCTCATCTGAACACTGTCCCTTTTGGGCACTAGAAAAAGCTTGGACGTAAATACTGGGTAATTTTGAGGGACCGGGATGATGACATTCTTGGCGATCATCTCTTGGATCAGTGACTCCACCTCTAATGAAACAAAATTTGCCTTTGTCGGCTGACGTAAGCGAGGTCGCCGGAGCCACTGCCAGGTGATGCCTTTGCGTGCCACCATCCTCGCCCATGTGTTTAATGGCCATGCGCGATGACACGCCCGGAATGACCCAGTTAGCAGACAAGGGTTCGCCGGCTGGACTACCCTCTGATCCACCCGCCGTAAGACTGGCCCTGGGAGTGAGAGAGACCCTAGTTTTTTGGTGGTGGTGGAGGTGTATGCTTAGATGACTGGCCGGGTTTGGCAGGAGACGGGCCCTGGCCCGGTCGTTGATACTTCTGTTCTTTATGATTACCTGAAAACTTTCCTTGCTTGTATCTGTACTGAGCCTGACCTTGGTTGGAAGATGACTTAGGCAGATGAAAGGGCTTTGCCCCATCAGGCTGAGCTTTTGTGACTGGTTTGGGCTTGGTAAAATTGAAATCAGGTTTCTTAGATGGGGCGGGACTGTGCTTAAAGGCCTGAGCCATGTTGAACACTGTTTTCCACACCTCTAGGGACATTAAAGAGGCAGTTAGAACAGGGGACATAACCACTTGATTTGCAATCCTATCCGGGAGCTTCTTGACGAGAGACATCCTTAGATCTTGTCTTGCCCGCACCGCCTCTAGCAAGGCTGTACGGATATCTCCCAGTGACTGTATAGAAGTCTGGAGTAGCAAGCGTCTAGACAGTTCGATTGCCTTTCGGACTTCCGCGTCCGCGATTGCCTGAGCAGATCTTAGCATTAATTTCGCTAGTACCTGTTGTGTAACAATATACTGGGAAAACAGTCTATATGCCTTCCCACGTAGCCTAAACTCCCGGTCTAGGTGAGCTGTGGAAGGTGTAGAAAAGGGATCTTTAAGCTCGCATTGATTAATTTTAGGGGCAGCTAAAAATGCAAATAAAGCAGAGGGAACTCCGCCGGCAGAGAGAACCAAGAATGGCTGTCTTGTGGAATTTGGTGCGAAGATTTAGAGGTAAAAGTTGTTGCAAAGTTCTGAGCCTCCACTTCCCATTCCACTTCCCATTCCACCCAAGGTCCTGGACCCAACTGCCCCACCTTCAAAACTGGATTTGCGGCTGTGTCTGTGAACGTCTTTAAATCTAACTCTGGTGTTAGAGCTGACAGTGCTTTTATATCATTGAAACCGTCATGCTTGGTCCAGTCCGAAAACAGTTTTGAAGCTGACGCAGGGGGTAGGGCAGGTGTAGAAGTATACACAAAATAATCATGGTGATAATAGTTAGGAATGGCCTTAATATTAACATCAAGTACATTTCCTAGAATATCTAAAGCACGTAACTTCCTAGATTTATTCCCCTGGATTACCCACTCACGTGGTACCGGAAGCTCCCCCGACATAGTGGACTGTGCTACCTCTGGCTTTGCTGGGAACATTGTTACCCATGACTCATCCGGCCCGTATAAGAGGGGCATAGCTCCCTTTCTGATCGGTGCCTTGTCTAAAGGGGGAGGATTTACATCTGCTACTACTCTCACATTGGAAGTAGTCAGTGCCGCCGAAGTTGGCCTAGTAACAATAGTAGGTGATACAGGGGGAGGGTGCGGAATTTGTGTCAAAGCAATGGAAGTAGCCAGAGGTCGGACATTCGAAGCTGTCGTGGAAGCTCCCAAACCAACTGTAGGAGTCTCCGGCTGCTGGCCAAAAAACTTAGTTAGTGCATTCGCTAGTAACCCATTAATTTCATCAGCTGTGACAAATTTAGCAGAGGATGAACTATGTGGTGAATCATTCCTACTCTGAGAGTCGTCTATCAATGAACCTGACTCTTGAACCTCCATCTCAGAAATTATAGAATCCCCATCCCTTTCCTCCGGCCTCTCATGAGAGGATTCCGCCGAAGTCGGGACTCCCTCATGCTGCCATGTTAAGTCCGGGATGGACGATGGGATCTCAGCGTCCCGGTGGACGTCTGCCACTACCTGTGTTGCGTGAAAAGGATGTGAGCCTTCACTCCATGGCTGGGAGTACCTCCAAACTCCCCGGTCTTGGCCGGAACTCACTTGTGAGCTAGGTACCACATCAATGACTGAGCCCTCACTCGAGCCCTCTAGAGGGTTATAACTTCTGGTAGAACTCTCTAAATCTAAAGCTGGTACATGTGAACTGGGAATAATATTTGGTGACAACCTGTCCGCCGGTATATCCCCCACCACAGTCTCTGACTCCACTCCCGACCTGTCAGATTGGACATGAGACATGTCGGGAGTAGAGGCAGAAAGCGAGGTGCGAGGTACGAGGCTCCGGCGAACGCCGGGAGGCCTTTCGTACATGAGTATCCTTTTTTGAAGACTTGTGACTTCGCCTTGACTTTGATTTCCCACTAGGACTGTCCTTGGTCTTCTCCTCCTTGCTCTTCTTCCTCGAAGGTGAAGTAGAGTGACTATGTGTCTGCTGTCGGAGGGGAGACCTTGACCTGGACCGCGCTCTTGACTTGGAAGCTGTCGCCGGGGGTGTCGGCGCTCGAGATCTCTTAGATGTGCCGGGGGAGGGAATAAGCACTTTACCATGCCCAGTCTCTGCTGACTTATGCACATTCACTCTACTTTTAGAAGGGGTACGTTTAAGTGGGGGATGCTTAACAATCAATCGTTCCCACAGAACTACGTTATCGCACTGAAGAGCTTTATGAGCCACTGATGTAGCATAAGTAGTTAGGAGTTGTCTGACCTCTCGCAATGCAACAGCCGTGGCCTGATTATCGTGCTGTAAGACTTTGATACTTAACTGACTACAAAGAGCACAATTCTTAGTAACCCACAAACCCCTTGACCGGTCCAACCATTTGACGCATCTGATGCACAGTGTATGCGCAAAAATAGGGATTCCTGAACAGGAGGGTGTTAAGCACAGAGCAAAAACAGGGTCTAGTGTAGCCATGACAGAGACTGGAGGAAAGCTAACCCACCCCCGGGCTACGCCTGGTCCTCTGTTGACCCGCCGGAACTCCGCCCTGGAAAAAATAAAATTTCCAGGAATTAATGCTCATAAGGTTACCCCAAAATGTTCTAACACAAGTGTTAATGAACCGCCAGGCAACGAGACGTAATACACCACTATTACCTCTTGTTACCCTGTAGGTTCATATGTAAAGATTTTAGAATATCGTTACATATCCAAAAGATTTAAGAATATCCTCTGACATGATATAAAGACGAGCATATCTTTATAAATGACGCAGTCTTCCTAGTGGTTTTTTGTTCACCGGAAACCCATATTAAGACGCCGGCCTCCTTATTATATCGCAGTTAAAAGGGTAAGCCTATCTGAATTTTTAGATCTGACTTCTCCCGAAGCCTTCATAGATCGCCGTATTTTGAATGTCTCGATACCCAATTGTATCCCTCAATTGTCTGGCCAACCATACCGAATTGCAAATTTGTTAATCCCACCCACCCAAGGTTCAACCGCCGGGTGTGAAATTAATTTAATGTTAACCCCAATTGTTCCTATCCCCACTTCTTTGCAAAAGATCGCCGGGGTGGAAAGACCAACCAAACAAAACAGCCTAGTTTTTCAATGGCTTTGCAAAAACCGGGAAAAACTATACTCAACAGGTGTCCGCATGAACACCTAGTGAAATGGGCCCACTTCTTTGCAAAAGATCGCCGGGGTGGAAAAACTAACCAAACAAAACAGCCTAGTTTTTCAATGGCTTTGCAAAAACCGGGAAAAACTATACTCAACAGGTGTCCGCATGAACACTTAGATAAATGGGTATAGCCATCCCGCCGGGAAACACACAGTAAGCCTGAACACAGGCTCCACTACAGAGACGCAGTTCCTGGAGAGCCCTCAAGCCACCACTCGCCGGGGGAAACTAGCCTATTTTAACCACGCGTGATTAAAACTCGGCAACCAGTCGGATTTTCTCGGTGCTATCGAGAAAACCCGCCGGAAAAGGCAACCCACACTAACCAGATGCAATCTGATAAACACAACTAGTCCCAGGATGAAGCCAAAACACAACTAATCCAGGACACACATGACACAGTAGTAATATTTATACAATAAATCAATAACACTTGTACATGTAAAAAGCTACGAGTGGCTGGCTGTACATGTAAAAAGCTACGAGTGGCTGGCTAGGCCTAAGCAGACAGAAACATCACATAATCACGTCGTAATATAAACAAAAAGCACTGTATCATATCATAACAGGAACAGCCGCCATCACAACATCGTAGAAAAAATCCCGGGAGAGGGATGCACTGACTCGGGACCTAGAAAAAACTTCACTAAGTGAAGAAAAATACACTAGGAACGTCCGTATACAAACAAATAAGGCAACTTCATCAGAAAGATAAGAAGAAGCCTGATAACGCATAGTTAAAGCCAACTAAACAACTAGGCTAGCTAGCCGCGAAAACGTTTCACGCGTCCACCAAGGGACCACGAGGGTACACCCGAAATAGGCGTCCCAAACACACGACCCAAATACACTGAACTGCGGGAAACCCGCCCATGACACTCCTGCTACGCATATCCTAACCTTACTCAATACATCCCAGAGTAAACAAATGAGAAAAAACTCACTAGGGACGCAGCAAATGCGGAACCAGCGGAGCGTGGGGAGACACGTCAGGGCAGGTTGAGCGCAGAGCAGAGAAGAAGGAAGTATGACGCCTGAAGTCAGCGTCTGGTCAAATATCCACACAAGTACATCCACGAGTATATGGAAAGCTTATGAATAGTTATTCCTATTTTCTTTTTATTTATTATTTGTTACAAAGTTTTTTCGTAGTGAGAACCCAATTTCATAATGACAGAACCATGAGTGAGGTTGCGTGCGCTCATGATGAAGGCTCCTCAAATTTGTTATGCTCTGCGCGGTAGATTCAAACTACGGTAAATGAGCGTTTGAAGAGGAGGCCTTATGTAATTGGCATAATCGTCATGATGGAGGGGCCACTAATAAATACTGTACTGTACCGGTACTCTCAAACGAAGAAGCTCAGTGTGTCCAGACATTTTAATTCTAACGCTTCTTGAATTTGGCTGTCTTTCACTCTTCTAAATTTTAGGGGGCCACTTGGTACAGGCAGGTTTGTCTTTGGTCTGTTTCATAATGTACACATGGTAAAAACTTAATTCTTTAGACTCGGGCTCTCCGGTCAATGCCATAAAATCGGTAAGGGTTGTGTTATCGTGCGTATCACCTCACACACTGTTATGTTTGTGTCTAATTTGACCTGTTTTTTCTTTCTTCAAAATTAAATACGTAAATCATCCGAATAACCGTAACTTAAACTAACCTTGAATTATTAATGGGGGCTGCAACAACCACACACTCGCAGAATAGCCTATTAGTGGGGGTGTGGGTGCGGCAGCCCCCACTAATAATACAGTACTTGTAGGATTAAGTTTTTATACCATGCCCGAAAGAGGGGTTATGGATTTTTTTTTTTTTTTTTTTTTTTTTTTTTTTTTTTTAAGAGACAATGAACGGAGGAAGGAAAAACACAGATAAAACAAAAAGGTCCATGTGCCTAAAGGCATCCTCCATTCATAAATTGTTTGTAACAACTGGATTTAAACATTTGTTGATTGTAAGTTTGTGGAAAGCAATTCGAGGGAAGTGAATTCCAAAGAGTAGTAGCTCTGGGGATAAATGAATTCTGATAAGCAGAAGTTTTGCATTGTGGAGGAGAAAGTGTAAATTCATGGGCGCTCTCAGCTGCCCTAGTTCTACGGGGAAAGATATGGAGAGGCGGCACAATTGAAGCAAGTTCCTCGGAACAATTGCTGTGAAAATATCTGTAGAATAATGCAAGGGATGCAACGTTTCTTCGTATGGCTAATGTAGGATGGTCCTGTGTGATTGCAGGGTTATTGATTAATCTAATAGCTTTATTTTGAATTTTGTCCAACTGCCTCAATGCAACCACTCCACTTCCACCCCACAGAGGTGAACAGTAATCCATCTGAGAGCGCACATGACTTTTATATATTACGGCCAACTGCTCGTCAGTGAAGAATTCTCGAACTCTGTACAGGAGTCCCAGTTTTTTAGAGGCATTCTTAGCAATGCTTCTAACATAATGTGTCCAGCTCAAGTTAGTAGTTAATGTTACACCGAGAATGTCAATACTAGGGGAAGTGGGAATATTTACATAATTAAAAAATATATGGGAGTCAGTGAGATTCTGTCGGTTAGAAAATTGAATGTACTTGGTTTTCTGTGCATTAAAGGAAACTAGATTCTCTTGTCCCCATTCATTAATTCTAGAAAGGTCCTGGTTCAGAGAAATTGCAGTGTTTATTTTTGAATTTATAAGATCGGGTTGGGTGAAAGAATTGGTAAATGTGAAGGAACTGTGGAGTGTTGAGTCATCTGCGTAGGAATGTATTGGATTATGAGTGGTAGATATGAGATCATTGATATGAATGAGGAACAGAGTTGGGGCCAAAACTGATCCCTGGGGAACACCAGCATTTATTTATCTGCGATCTTACTTTCAACCATCTTGACAATTTTACCAACACCTAAACTTCGTTTGTTGCGAAAATAGCCTCCCGAAAGTATACCTAGGATGGGAATCGAACCCGAGACCCTTGGGTTACGAGGCAGACACCTTACCAGTTAGACCAATAGAGATATACTGTACCACTTGGCCTGGTTGGCTCGACTATATATCCACATCTTGTTGTTCAGTTTATGCTAACCTGGCCCTAGGTTAGGTTAAGAATATTTAGATGATTTAATTTCGGATGAGTTTACCCTCGCAACCCCTGTTTACTCTTGTTATAACGCGCAATCTAGAAGGTGCTTTTCATTCTCCCGCAGTACTTTATGGTAATTTAACGGCTGCTATATATTTTTTATGAGCAGCGGGGGCTGGGGGGAGCAGCCAGGCAGCCCCCACTCCCAGGTTAGGTTAACCCTCTGTTCCCGGAAGGGCTCTTGAACGCCCATAAAAAAGCATACACGAGCTGCCCGGAAGGGCTCTTAAACACCCATGAGGTCAAAGCCTGTGAGCTTCGTGTGCGAGGCGTCGGTCCGACGCATGTAAACAACAGCCGGCTGGACCGTCGCCCCGCATCTCCGGCCACAAGAAGGAGAGCGTCGCTTGTTCGTGTGTGCCTGTATGTTGTTGTTAAGTATCGAAAGTAGTGTAAAGTGGCTGTTTTGGCCATAAAGTTATCTCCAATGAAATCATCATCACAGCTCAACCAGTTGACTTAGAGAGCTCTACTTAATGCGATTCTACAGGTAAATAACACAGCTACGCTTGGGGATGCGCGGGAATGCGGGAAGCAGTCAGATTAACAAATATACGGTAGCCTAGCCTAGACGTTTTTCGGCCAAAACACCCGGGTTTCGGGGAATATATATATAATACATAGCCGGGGCTGGAGGGTTAATGATATTGTTGGAGGAGGCGGGTGAGGGTTTGTTTACGTTCATGAGTATCCCCTCTAGGCTGCGTTCACATTCGACGGATGGCTCAAGTCAAAAGAAATACCAGATAAAATTCTATATACCGGTAGCCTATACTGTAGGATGGTTGTAGTACAGCTAAATGGGAGTGGTATAGTATCAGTATCCCACTTCTACTAAAAATAAATTGCTTACATAATACAGAAATAGTGGTAGATTTTTAGGTCTGGGTTCAATTTTGTCGGTAAATTTTACTATTTTTTGTTTAATGCTTTCTTAGTGTGTTTAACTATGTGAAACTTGCGGAAAATATATACATAGCTTAACATAGCTTATTAAGAAAGGCTATAATAAGCCTACAATAATAGAAACATAAACAAAGACCATTGCTTACCTTAAAGGTGGGGGCTCATGGGTTGAGATAAATATGGAATGATAATTGCCAAGCTGTACATAATTATCTTGCAAAATGCAATGGCACTGAAATAATTATTAACAATGGTATAAAGGATTTTGTGGATCGTCTATACCGGGCCTGTGACGTCACACCAGTATCCTTATCCTAGACTGGATGGTGGACTTACACTCTTGTGACGTCACAGGCCTGGTATAGACGATCCACAAAATCCTTTATACCATTCATCATTATCATCATCATCATCATCATCAAACGCCTTGCTTCCAGAGGAAGCGCCCCAAAAGGGATGGCCATGGCAGAAACTGCCTCCAGGCTCCCAGACATGCCCCGACTGACCCACTCCACAGTGCCATTTCCACTAAGTGGATTATAACCATGAACACTGAAGGAGCAGACCCAGAGCAGTCCCTCACCCGGATGGCAGTTCCACCACTGTTTTGCTATTTTATTTACCCCAGTGGGGCCCTGGCTGGAAGCATACCAAGCACAGGAATTTTCTGGAAATGGGAACCAGTGGTCCACTGCTCCAGAGGCTGATTGCACCACCAAAGTGGCGGGCGGTGGGGTCGCCGCATCCCTACGCCATATACCCTTTATACCATTATACCCTTTATACCATTGTTAATAATTATTTCAGTGCCATTGCATTTTGCAAGATAATTATGTACAGCTTGGCGATTATCATTCCATGTTTATCTCAACCCATGAGCACCCACCTTTAACCCTTCAAACTCGGATGGTACACGTATGTACCATTATGTTTTGCCCCCAGGAACCCGGGTGGTACAACATTGTACCAGTGGTTGAAAGCCTGTGAGCTTGGTGTGCGAGGCGTCGGTCCGACGCATGTAAACAACAGCCGGCTGGACCGACGCCCCGCATCTCCGGCCACAAGAAGGAGAGCGTCGCTTGTTCGTGTGTGCCTGTATGTTGTTGTTAAGTATCGAAAAGTATTGTAAAGTGGCTGTTGTTGCCGTAAGTTATCTCCACTGAAATCATCATCACAACTCAACCAGTTGACTTAGAGAGCTCTACTTAACGCCATTCTACAGGTAAATAACACAGCTACGCTTCGGGATGCGCGGGAATGCGGGAAGCAGTCAGCATAACAATGATACGGTAGCCTAGCCTAGACGTTTTTCGGCCAAAACACCCGGGTTTCGTGCAATATTTATGTAATGCGTAGCCGGGGCTGGAGGGTTAAAATTAAATGCTTAGCCCAAGTGTCCAGGATACGCAATATTAATTGCGTATCCTGGACATTTGCTAAGCATTTAATTTTAAGGTAAGCAATGGTCTTTGTTTATGTTTCTATTATTGTAGCCTTTCTTAACTATTGATTATTGATTTAGATCAAAAATGTGTGTGTCTGGGCTCTGGGGCGGGCTGCCGGCCATATGTATTTTTCTCCATAAGTTATGTTATTCCTATTACTGTACGTGAATTCCCAATATGCACCACGCTTTTCCGTCCATATAGACGCATTTTGGGGGGGTCTGACTGTACTAGGCCGTCGCATGGGGCCATCTGTAGAGTACGGTCTGGCCAAATTTTGCGTCCTACCTTATTTTTATATTTTTTTTTTTACACATCTCTTGCAGGAATGACATATACAGTTGTTGTTGTTGTTCCCCAAGCTGCCTGGCCGAACAGCCTTGTTCCCCAAGCTGCCTGGCCGAACAGCCCCAAGGCCATAACCGAGCGCCACCACAGAACCCTCCCTGCCGACCACAATATAGCCTGGGTGACCGAAGCCACTCCATGGTGGGGAGCTGAGGAGGGTGCGGAAACGCCCGGGAAACCAAAGCCCCACCCAGGGCCCTGTGCCCCTCAGCATTTATGAAGAGAAAGTTAAGGGGCAAAGGAAAAATGTGACGCTTTGGCTTCCAATCTTAGTAGATTGGGAGGTCAATCCACGGAAGAGACGACGTCACTTGAGATCTAGAAAATACATAAGTAAAAGGAACAGTCAGAGTAAGCTATGGGTATGGCAGAAATCGCTCAGTTCTCACTCTGATAGACCAGCCCATCACCACATGACTAGAACCCAATCCTCTCAGCATCAGCTAGGAAAGGCCTTAGAAAGCCGCCTTTGGCGGGGGGATAGCTCCCCTATGTCAACCCCTTTCGGGGTTGGGCACATACAGTATTGGCAAGTACAGTACATGTAGTATACAGTACTGTACGATAAGAACACTTCATTATGGACGATAAAATTCACAGATTCAGACCTGGACCTAATGCCAAAAGAATACCAGTAGCCTAAAAGTATGGTTTATTTGTGGGTGCATTTCAAAGTTTTAGTAGTTGTTTTACAATACAGTGTATTTACTATTTTCAAGCAATACTTTAAAGCCTTCCATGGACACTTATCACAGAGGAGTTGACCATTGCACCACCATTTTCAGTTGATCCATTTTCTTATCATGTGCAATTTTGGATGTGTTTTTTTATTCTTCTGCACAGTACAGTACAGTATTTTGGTTATGCTCACGGTCACAAACATTACGTACGCATCTAATTTGACCGTTATTTTTGAGATCAGGTACTTTTGTTCGATCTCAAAACAAAAGAACTTAAAAACGAAGACAGTCCATGACAGGGTCGCCCAGAATGACTCCATTTAGGACGCGAGACTGCAACCACACGAAACGGTCTTTAAACTTTTATAAATTTATGTACTGTATGTAGTGGACTTTACCCATCTATCTACTGTATCTATCTATCTATCTATCTACTCAGGCCCAATCCCCACTTTTTCCTTTTGTACTTACACTAGTTGTACTTACACTAGTTGTATTTGCGGGAGTGAGCATGCTCGTTAATTCCCGCCTCCTAAGATATGTTTGTCATACCGTGCTTTGAAACTATACACTGATGGTGCAGACACTACTTCGGACACTACTTTTGTGTGTGTGTGGAGGGGGGGTAACTCAAGACAGAGCCCGAATAGGGACAACACATCAGAAAACAATGAACACACAAGAATAAAACATAAATGCACACACATCCTCATAGCTCTTGTAAATTGCAGATGGAAAGCAGTGGAGGACCTGCGGCAGATGAACCATTTACAAGAGTTTCTACTGCCTGGCAGACCGTTCGTACCGGAGGTGTTCAACGACAAAAAAAAGGTAGCTTATTTGATTTTTTAAAGACCTTTCGTGTCATTTAGGTGTCGATTTTTAAAAAGACGTCACCGGTACTGAAAAGGGTACCGTGAACTGGGGCAAATTCGGACAATTTTTATGTTTTTGTACCATCGAGTCAAGTTTTTAGTTCTATCGAAGATCTTTAGTATTATACGTGAGGCTGGTCCACTAGTATATCAAGTCATAGCAGCAAGAAAATATTAGATATCTATTATATACTGTACAATGAAATTACACTATATACTGTACTATGAAAATATATAATTACAGTGGAGCCCCTACCATATCTTCGCGACAGCAATCTTCGCTGTAGACACTAAATAGACTCGATTTCGCTGTAAATGAATCAATCTTCGCAAAAAAATACAAGGAAAGTATGCTGCGGTTTTATTCTTCGCAGCTAATATTTCAATCTTCACGCCGCATTTTCCTGCCTAGCTGAGGCATAAACATGCTGGCCAGCCAATCACAGTCCACCATTCGGGCACCATCTAGCAACGTCATTGCAAAGCAGTCAATCACAGGCATCCAGTAGAACGCCATTGGACGGGTGCTCAACCCCGAAAAGGGTTGAAATAGGGGAGCTATCCCCCCGCCAAAGGCGGCTTTCTAGGGCCTTTCCTAGCTGATGCTGAGAGGATTGGGTTCTAGTTATGTGGTGATGGGCTGGTCTATCAGAGTGAGAACTGAGCAATCTCTGCCATACCCATAGCTTACTCTGACTGTTCCTTTTACTTATATATTTTCTAGATCTCAAGTGACGGCGTCTCTAACGTGGATTGACCTCCCAATCTACCAAGATTGGAAGCCAAAGCGTCACATTTTTCCCTTGCCCCTCAACTTTCTCTTCATAATTGCTGAGGGGCACAGGGCCCTGGGTGGGGCTTTGGTTTCCCGGGCGTTTCCGCACCCTCCTCAAGCTCCCCGCCATGGAGGGGCTTCGGTCACCCAGGCTTTATTGTGGTCGGCGGGGGGGGTTCTGTGGGGGCGCTCGGTTGTGGCCTTGGCCTTGCTCGGGGCCTTGGGGCTGTTCGGCCAGGCAGCTTGGGGAACAACAACAACAACAACAACAACAACGCCATTGGAAGTAAAGTGATTAATTAGATTTTTTCTATAGATCCAGGAATAATTTGTAGCGAGGTCGGTCCTTTTAGATCAGTGCCTTATAAATTGTCCTTTCCTTCCACGTAAACATTGCGCTATTCGGTGTGCAGTTGGGTCTGAGTGCATTATTAGGTTAATATCCAGTATTGGATAAATAGATATCAATCGTAGTCATGTACTTAACCTTTAATCCCTTCTGTACCGGTGACATCCTTTTAACTATATTCTGGCTGTTATCAGACGATAGTATTCAGTTTATAAAAAGGCCTCCACCAATTAACAGACTTTGAACTATCTTGCATAACCCTTTTTACTACCACCAATCCTTCTTAAGCAACATAAAATTCTCTAAATGTATCTAAATTGGGATTAAAAAGACCGCCGGTACAGATTGGGTTAACTGTCTTTGGTGGTTTAATGGTTAGTGTTTAAAATCTGGATGTGGTATCCCAGGTTCGAATCCCGGGAGGATCACATAGTTTCATTCATTTCATTGGGAGGTGTTTGGTGTTGGGAGTGAAATTAATTAGATAGAATATTAGTATAGGGTCACTATGGTCTATTCATTATATTTAATCTAAAAAAAAATGACCACTAACCTCTATAACTGTGTGTTCTTTTATTTCATAAATTTTATTTTAGTAAGCGTTTTTTCCACATAGCAATTTTGATCAGTTATTTTGCCTTTTATATTGTCTTTGCCCAAGTTTTGGTTTGTTTAGTTTGCAAGTTTTACATTTTAACTCAAAGACTATTCCTTCTAGGTGCTGGCGAGATGGACCGATTGGGTGGCACTGCAAGGGGGGCTGCAGACGGTCGGGGTATTGACTCGGGGGCTGTTGGTCCCCTTCCCCGCTGCCCTCTCAGAGACAGATCTCATCTCTCCCTGGCCCCTTCTGGGGTCCGAACATCTAAAGCGGCTTCGGTCTACCAGACTCGGGACTAATGTTTCTACCATTTGGGAAGAGTCAGACAGGGAATAGGTGTGGAAATTTACAGCCCATTTGTTCTAGCCTAATTTAAGTTCCAGACGGTAGGAGTCAGAATTTCTGGCCTACTTAAAATGAATGGACTATAGTGGGAGTCTGTCCAGTCCAAGGATGTTGCCTTTTAATATCTTAATTTTTCCAGGGCGTTAGATCACACGTTTGGGGCCACACGCTCGATCGCCCAATTATTGCACTAATTATCGTATTACATGATATTGTACTTTTCGTTCAGCTTATAGCAGAGTTCCAAGCAGCTCATTCTTGGGCGCTCCTCTTAGTTAGTCCTTTGGCTGCGAGAATAGTTTGTACTACCTGATCCCACGTCTTTCTTGGTCCACCTCTCCTTGCGACTCTCTCCACGTTCATATACAGTACTTGCTTTTCTTGACCCAATTATTGTCATCCATCCTTTTCACATGTCCACACCAACTAAGCCTGCTCTTACGCATATCCTTATTAATAATCTCTTTGCTTAAGCTCCTTCTAAGTTCTACATTTGGGTTTTTGTCTTACATTGCAGACCCACATATCCATCTCACCATCCTCATATCATTTTGTTCCATTGTATTTATATCTTTCATAAAATTTGCACTAAAGTACAGTAGATGACTTTTGGGCTAGAGCTGGGTTACCATACAGACTCTTAGTAGACAAAGGTTATGAGGCAAGTAAATTGTTACATAAATTTAATCTTTTTAGGGTCAATTACTGTGACTGTATTCTAAAATTTGACATAAATAATTTTAATCAAGCATTTTTAACGTGAAGTTTCTTGTATAACCTCTGCTTACTTTGTGTCTGTTTGTATTTATTGTTTATCTTTTTCTATTATTAATATTGATGAATTTTTTAATTAATTGTTCTTGTTAAAAGAGTACTCTTTGTTTAAACATGTTACTTTTTCATATTTTGTAATTATTTGTCTTTATATTACAAGTACAGTACTGTACTGTACGGTTTAGTTTGCAAGTTTTACATTTTAATCTATTCATTGTCGATAGTATCAATTGATTGCTTTTGCGATTTCCTTAGTTTATTTGTACGATAAATGTAGGTTATTTGTAGGGTAGTTATTGATAGGGGTCACTTGAGGCATGCTATGCTTACAGGTACCTACCCGATAGCACTATCGTTAGTGAGTGCTATATATATTTTTTTTTGTAATATTATACAGTATATCTTATTAATATTTTTATTTTGTACTACAGTATTGTTAATGTCTTGTCATGTTGCAAATTTGATTTTAATTGAACATTTTAACACTAATTGTAGTATCTTTTATTCATGCAGAGTTTAGTAATATTTGCCAGAACGTCCCGAACTTCCCAAATTGACTAATTCCCTGAACGTGACGATAGTGCGTTGTTATGTGTGCAATTAGTTTGCTTGGGAACCAGATTTACTTGCTCATGTATACTCCATTTTTTTCCAGCTGATCGTAAATTGAATCTCTTATTAGCTGATTTCTCTATATTTAATGGATATATATGAAACTACTATGGTTGTGTGTCATATTAACGCCAAGTTTTCAGAATAACCATCATCTTTCGCTACAAAATCTACCTTAAAGCCGAGTAACAAAGATAGTAACATGACAATTTACCCTCAGCTGGAAAAAAATAGACTATAGTAATGTACACCCTATGTGGTGGATTGTGTTCTTTCATTTCATAAATTTTATTTTAGTAAGCGTTGTTTCCACATAGCGATTTTGATATGTTGTTTTGAGTTTATATTGTCTTTGTCCCAGTTTTGATTTGACTTTGTTTGCAAGTTTTACATTTTAATATTGATAGGCCAGGTTTCGCTAGCATACACCATCATACAGTACCAGTACTTGTGGTGATGGGCTGGTCTATCAGAGTGAGAGCTGAGCGATCTCTGCCATACCCATAGCTTACTCTGACTGTTCCTTTTACTTATATATCTTCTAGATCTCAAGTGACGGCGTCTTTTCCGTGGATTGACCTCCCTACTGCCAACCTAAAAGTTGGCAGATTGGGAGCCAAAGCGTCACATTTTTCCCTTGCCCCTCAACTTTCCCTTCATAATTGCTGAGGGGCACAGGGCTTTGGGTGAAGCTTTGGTTTCCCGGGTGTTTCCGCGCCCTCCTCGGCTCCCTGCCTTAGAGTGGCTTCGGTCACCCAGGCTTTATTAGTGGTAAGCAGGGAGGGTTTTGTGGGGGCGCTCGTTTATGGCCTTGGCCTTGCTCAGGACCTTGGGGCTGTTCGGCCAGGCAGCCTGGGGAACAACAACAACAACAACAACCAGTACTTCTAACGCATGTACTAGATTAGAAAAGAAAAACAATAAACCAAACCTTTGCCTTAAATCACATAGCGGTTTTGATTTAGTTATTTTGTCTTTTTACTGTGTTTGTATAAGATTTGGTTTGTTTATTTTGCAAGTTTTACATTATAATCTAACATATCCTTAACCTCATACAGGTTTGAGAGCGCGAAATAGAAGATACAACGAGATTGAGTGGTCCCTGTTTTCTGGAATTGGTGAAGATTGGCTTGACTGGGACAAGAACTCTATGAAGAAGATTACCAATTGCCTAACTTCAAGAGTTGCACTCAATGTGAGGACCAGCATGTACGGTAAGTTTATAGAGTAGTTTTTTTTACTTAAATTTTTTTTATATGCCTTTCAGTAAGATGCCTTTATTACTTCCATTATGGGTGATGATACACAAATTTATTGCGTATAGAAAATATTTATAGAAATTAAACACGTAAAAAGTACAGTAGCCTATCTCGTTTTTGAATGCCATAAAGCCTTCCCATTTTTTAATTGACAGATAGGCAGAATAGTTTTACATTGTTCATTTTATGATTACTGTAGTATGTATGTCTTTCGCGACTTCCCAAATTGACTAATTCCTTGAATGTGACGATAGTGCGTTATGTGTGCGATTACTGTAGTTTGCTTTGGAAACCGATTAACTTGCTCATGTAGTAATGTACACCCTATGTGGTGGATAGTATTCTTTTATTTCATAAATGTTATTTTAGGAAGCGTTGTTTCCACATAGCGATTTTGATGAGTTATTAGTTTGCTTGGGAAACAGATTAACTTGCTCATGTAGTAATGTACACCCTATGTGGTGGTGGATTGTGTTATTTTATTTATAAATTATTATTTTACTTAAGCGTTGTTTCTACATAGCAATTTTGATTAGTTATTTTGTCTGTTTTACTGGGTTCGTATAAGTTTTGGTTTGTTTATTTTTCAAGTTTTACATTTTAATGTAGTACACTGAGGTATATATCCAGTGCTCTAATACTCAAAGCCGTCATAAATTTGGAAATGGTGAAGTTCATTTGGTGAAAGATTTAACAATGTATACTTGTACAGTATACTGTACTGTACTTGTAAGCAGGTTGTCAAACCGGGACAATCTGCTGTTAAGACTGGAATGATTATGAGAAGAAATACAAGAAAATTAACATGAATTTGGATTGGTTTGGTAATTTTATCACTCCCAAAGACATAATATAAAGTTCCAAGCATAAATGTAACTGTGTATATATTGTTATGGTGACTAAATACAAGGGAATAGGCCTCTTTTTTGACACCCAACAGTAGTAACATACTAACTTGCACACACAGTACAGTCGTGCTAATAAGTGATGTCTCGGCACCAAGTATGTTTTGATCAATAATGTGTACCGTTATCAGTAATATCTAAGCATAATTTCTTCATATCGTGTGAAATATACAAACATGTTCCTACACTTGCCCACCCTATTCAACATCTGACAGACATTAATACAGCACAGAGCAAGCCAAACGTAATGACTGGTGGGGCATGACTTGTTAGCACGACCGTACATGTACTTATACATACATACATACTGTACATACATACGGGTTTAAAGACCGCAACCGTCCACAGTGAATGTGGCTTCCATGGTACAATCACAGTACTGCACACAGTGCACAGCAATCACAACACGGTGGCTACAGTCTTTACTGCAGCACAGTACAACATATATAACTAGACAGTCCTAAGTTACTACCAGTGTTGAGGTGAGATGCCATAATGATTTAAGTACCGGTACAGTAATTCCTTACTTCAAGTTGTATTTCCATTCCTGGTTTTGTGTTCTTTTATTTCAAACATTTATTGTGCTAAATCATTATTTCTACAGTGATTTTGATTGATTCTTTTGTCTTTATAGTGTGGCGTTCCCGTTCTGGTTTGTTTATTTTGCAAGGACTTGTGCAGCAAACTGTACATTACTGAACATGTCAATAAAAGGGAAGTTTGGGACTTTTGCTGAGTCGAAATAGGTAAAAAAGGGGACTTTGGGATTTTGGCTGGGACAAAAAAAATTATTTCCCATAAGGTACTGGTATGTTATTTCTGTACCGTGTTTTTCGGTGACACTTTGCTGTATGTATGTATGTATATAGTGAGGCACATACCCATTGCTGGGGGTGGTTGACTTGAGGCAGAGCCCGAACAGAAACCTTTTAAGTTCCAATTCTTAGGGTCCTGGACCACTGACGCGTTCCCTTACCCCTTTCTCTGTCTCGTTTAGTCGAAGAATTTTACAACACTATGCTTTGAAAGGACAAATTAGCCGTGTTACCGAAAGCATGACTGTACTGTACTGTAAAAGGATGAAAATCTATACTTATACACCAGAAGAGCAAAGACATTCAAATTCAGGCTTTTTAGACATGGGACATAAACAAAAAAATTAAGGGGAATCTCCTTGTACTCCCTTAAAATTTATGATGTCATGACTTGGTGTTTTTCTTTACATATGGAATGTTCAGCATAAATTATTTAGCAATCTCCCTGGATGTCCACTGAATATTGATAATACAGTTAGGAGCATAAATTGTGACTCGCTTATTTTACCCGTTCTGTCTGGAGTCGGCCACCCCTTAGCTATGGGGTATTTGCGTGAATATATACATACATATGTACATTTAACCCTTTCAGTGAATGTGACTTGTTTTTATTTGATTTCAGCTACATTTAGACAATTTGATTAAGCTTAGGAAGGATATGTGGTAATGTAAAAGGATTGAGAGTGTATTAAGCTTAGGAAGGATATGTGGTAATGTAAAAGGATTGAGAGTGTATTAAGCTTAGGAAGGATATGTGGTAATGTAAAAGGATTGAGAGTGTATTAAGCTTAGGAAGGATATGTGGTAATGTAAAAGGATTGAGAGTGTATTAAGCTTAGGAAGGATATGTGGTAATGTAAAAGGATTGAGAGTGTATTAAGCTTAGGAAGGATATGTGGTAATGTAAAAGGATTGAGAGTGTATTAAGCTTAGGAAGGATATGTGGTAATGTAAAAGGATTGAGAGTGTATTAAGCTTAGGAAGGATATGTGGTAATGTAAAAGGATTGAGAGTGTATTAAGCTTAGGAAGGATATGTGGTAATGTAAAAGGATTGAGAGTGTATTAAGCTTAGGAAGGATATGTGGTAATGTAAAAGGATTGAGAGTGTATTAAGCTTAGGAAGGATATGTGGTAATGTAAAAGGATTGAGAGTGTATTAAGCTTAGGAAGGATATGTGGTAATGTAAAAGGATTGAGAGTGTATTAAGCTTAGGAAGGATATGTGGTAATGTAAAAGGATTGAGAGTGTATTAAGCTTAGGAAGGATATGTGGTAATGTAAAAGGATTGAGAGTGTATTAAGCTTAGGAAGGATATGTGGTAATGTAAAAGGATGAGAGTGTATTTACCTAATTGTAGTTTACAGGAGTTGAGCTAAGCTCCCTCCTCCAGCCTATTCCATTTGTCAATACATCTATAGGGGAAGCTAAACTTCCTAATGTCGTTCTTGTAGGTAGCTTTTTTACTTTGTAGCTGTGGCCTCTAGTTATATAATTATATAAGTCCTAGAGAATTCTAACTGGTGCCATTCGTTTTTTCTCGCCGAGCTGCTTCTAGACATGGTCGTAGATTTCATTTTCGCCCAGCCATTCACCCAGAATCGAAAATATTTTGGTCGAAAAACCTTGGGTTTAAGCCCAGGCAAATCAGTGATTTTGGTCCAATTTTGACTTGTCAATATTATTACATATTTGGATTCGTCTCGCCGTTGCGGTTTCAATGGTGTAATTTTTTTTTTTAATTTTGAATTTTTTTTAGGCCCAAGAGGCCTATTTTAAAGTTTAAAAACTCCATAGGCGAGTTATTTATGTACGGATTTTATTTAAATTTATACCATAAGTACACTTTGGCAAGCTGAATCGAATGACGCAAACATAATTAAAATTGGACCATTAGTTTAGGATTTTGATTTTGACTTGGGCTTCCTGGAGGACCCAGGGGACCATTTTGTGTACTTTAACCCTTGTCTAGCGGGGTGTTTTGGGCTCATTTGGGCATATTCAGGCCCTCCTGAATGATCAATCAAGTATCTGCATGAAAAGAAATGTATTCAGCAAAAAACTAGGCACTAAAAGCTTCAAAATGAGACCAGAACGAGCTACGTAGCTCTCGTGGTTCTCTTGCAGTGGTGCCACGAACATGGGAGTTTAGCGTATAGCGGTATATTTTTCCCAGCTATGCTCACTACTGGCTACACTGCCGGCCTCTCGAGAACACAGGGAACATGAGTTAATGGGTGGCGGTAAGCCCTGGGAGTCGGCTGTCTGGCCCGCTGCGCTCCCGTCCATTTGCACTCGATTTTAACCCTTTAAAAGCCTTAATAATGCTCCTAACTTGCTGCAAATTGGTGCACGACTTAAGTCGAGCGCCGCCAATAAGGGGTTAAAAGTCCTCTGTAACCCAAACTATAAGTCCTAGAGAATTCTAACTGGTGCCATTCGTTTTTTCTCGCCGAGCTGCTTCTAGACATGGTCGTAGATTTCATTTTTGCCCAGCCATTCGCCCAGAATTGAAAATACACTCCAACCTCCATTCAACGGACAAATGCGTGCAAGCACCTGTCCGTTCCTGCTAAATGTCCGTTGCTGCTAAATACTGTCCAGTCCGGATGTAATCCGGAAATTCCTTGAGAAACATCCGGTGTTGAGTACAGGTGTCCGGATCGTGACATTTAACTGTTATGCATCCTTTTTTTTTACTGTACCTGAAATAAATCCTGGTAATCCCTTGTGCTACACCCTATTAATAATGCAAAACTATTGAACACACTTAAAAGTGTATATTATTTGGTGTCTATATAATCTGTGAATCATTTCCGATATGATAGAATTAACCCGTACAGCCCCAGCGACGCGCCTGGCGCGTCGGTGATGTATGTAACGCACAGCCCCAGAGACGTGCCTGGCGCGTCACCCTAATTGCGCCGACCGTAACCTCAGGTATGGCCACTCAAGAGGGCTCAGATTTGTATGGGAACTGTGTACGTATCCCACGCAACCGTGCCGATGGTTGAAAACTCTCAAAGTCCACGTGCGTGCGCGTGAGCGCGCAATAACCTGGTTTTTGGGGGTAATTGCCTTCAATTTTTTACTCTTGTAAAATACGTTTTCGGGGGCTCTGTAGGACCATTCTTTAAGCTTTTTGAGCAGTTTTTCGTGGTTTTACCTTCATTCCTAACCCATTCGCTATTGTTTCTGGAATAAAACAATTTTTTGAAAACCGGCCGGGTTCTGGTGAACAAACATTACAAAACTAGCCGGGGTTGAACGGGTTAAAGATTTTTTTTTCCAGCAACTCATAATCAGCAAAAACGACACAAATGTCAATTAAAAACATGTTATAATATTTCCCCATCATTTTGTGTATACCGTGGGAAAAAAAAAAAAAAATCAATCAAACGTAAATCTCCCGTCTGGGAAGCTCGGCGCCTAGACGGAGGGGAGGGTTGAACTATTTTTTTTTACCATCTTATTTATTGTTTATCTACGTGCTAGAAGGATATTATATTTTTCAATTCCATCCCATTAGAAATGATTCAAAGATTAAAAAAAGTCCAAATAAGACAGTTATGTTAATGTACTGTATAAGGGATTTAGGTAGATGAATTAGAGAGATAGATAGATAGAAAGAGTGTGTATATCGAAGGAAAAAAACAAAACAAAAAATCTATCAAACGTAAACCTTCCGTCTATGCTCCCACGGAGGGGAGAGTTGAAATATTTTGTTGACTATCTCATTTATTATTTATCTGTGTGCTGGAAGGATATTATATTTTTCAATTCCATCACATTAGAAATTATTCAAAGATTACAAAAAGTCCAAATAAGACATAGTTATGTTAATGTATAAGGGATTTAGGTAGGTGCATTAGAGAGATAAATAGATAGAGCAACGGACTTTGCTCCAACTTTTTTTCGAGCAACGGACTTTGTCTGTTGCTGGGTCCATTGTCCGACTAGGTTTTTGGACCGTAATTGCCGATATCTGGAGAATCGGAGTCCGTTGAATGGAGGTTCGAGTGTATTTTGGTCGAAAAACCTTGGGTTTAATTAAGCCCAGGCAAATCGGTGATTTTGGTCCAATTTTGACTTGTCAATATTATTACATATTTGGATTCGTCTCGCCGTTGCGGTTTCAATGGTGTAATTATTTTTTTAAATTTAAAAAAAAAATTTAGGCCCAAGAGGCCTATTTTAAAGTTTAAAAAACTCCATAGGCGAGTTATTTATGTACGGATTTTATTTAAATTTATACCATAAGTACACTTTGGCAAGCTGAATCGAATGACGCAAACATAATTAAAATTGGACCATTAGTTTAGGATTTTGATTTTGACTTGGGCTTCCTGGAGGACCCAGGGGACCATTTTGTGTACTTTAAAAGTCCTCTGTAGCCCAAACTATAAGTCCTAGAGAATTCTAACTGGTGCCATTCGTTTTTTCTCGCCGAACTGCTTCTAGACATGGTCATAGATTTCATTTTCGCCCAGCCATTCGCCCAGAATCGAAAATATTTTGGTCGAAAAACCTTGGGTTTAATTAACCCTTCCTACCCGGTCTGCCTTAGGTAAGGACAGCTCGAAAGAAGGGCCGCTACCCGGTATGCCTTACCTAAGGCAGCAGTTTAATAGCCTAATTAAGCTTGGTCCGAACGCCGTGCGTATGACGTATGTCAACAAACCCAAGCGTTGCGTCACCGCACCTCCGAAAACAAGAAGGAGAAGACTCTTCAATGTTATTGTTCTGACGTCAGACGAAATTAGTGTCTGAAAAGCCCCCATATTGGCAACATCTCTACAATATTGGCTCCACTGAAATCGTCATCACAACTGAACCAGTTGACTTACAGAGCTCTACTCAACGCCAAAATACAGATTGAAAACCGCACTACGATTATAGATGAGTGGGAAAGTTCTAGCAGTGAAAATAAACATAAATACGGTAGCCTAGGCCTAGACGTTTTTCAGCCATTTCGCCCGGGTAGGGGCGACCGTCATTGGGTAAGACAGCCCGGGTAGGAAGGGTTAAGCCCAGGCAAATCAGTGAATTTGGTCCAATTTTGACTTGTCAATATTATTACATATTTGGATTCGTCTCGCCGTTGCGGTTTCAATGGTGTAATTATTTTTTTTAATTTTGATTTTTTTTTAGGCCCAAGAGGCCTATTTTAAAGTTTAAAAACGCGAGTTATTTATGTACGGATTTTATTTAAATTTATACCATAAGTACACTTTGGCAAGCTGAATCGAATAACGCAAATATAATTAAAATCGGACCATTAGTTTAGGATTTTGATTTTGACTTGGGCTTCCTGGAGGACCCAGGGGACCGTTTTGTGTACTTTAAAAGTCCTCTGTAGCCCAAACTATAAGTCCTAGAGAATTCTAACTGGTGGCATTCGTTTTTTCTCGCCGAGCTGCTTCTAGACATGGTCGTAGATTTCATTTTTGCCCAGCCATTCGCCCAGAATCGAAAATATTTTGGTCGAAAAACCTTGGGTAAATCGGTGATGAGGGAGTCATCGGTAGTTTTGGTGTGGATGGTGTAAACGAGAGTGGAGAAAGACTGAAAAATGTATGTGAAGAGTGCAGCTTGAGTGTAGGTAATACGTTCTTCAAAAAAAGGCGTATACACAAGTACACCTGGCATAGACTTGTGAGGGGAGAGATTGTAGAGAGGGCATTGATGGATTATGTGCTGGTGACAAGGGAAAGATTGTGTAGACTGCTGGATGTGAATGTGATGAGAGGTATGTCAGATCATTACCTGGTGGAGGGAAAGCTAAGAGTTAAGAGTTACAGGAGAATAAGAGACAAGCGTGAAGTAAGAGAGGTAATAAAAGTTAGTGAGTTAGAGAAGAGTGAAAAAGAGGGAGTACAAGGAAAGGCTAAATGAAAAGTGGATGGAAGTGAGAGAGATGGAAGGGAGAGAAGTAGAGGTTGAATGGCAACAGTTTAAGGAAGAAGTGAAAGCAAGTGCAGAGGTAGTATGCGGCAAAAGGAAAGTAGGAGGCAGAGGTAACAGGAAGGGAAGCGAGTGGTGGAATGATACGGTGAGAAAGGCAGTTGAGAAGAAGAGACAGTGTTTTGAGAGGGTTTTACAGGATGGTAGTGTTGAGGTATGGGAGAGGTACAAGGAGAAAAGGAGAGAGGCAAAACGGAAAATTAGAGAAGCAAAAAAAGATGCAAACGAAAGGTGGGGTCTAAGGTTGAGTGAGAATGTTGAAGAACGAAAGAAGATGTTCTGGAAGGAGGTAAATAAAGTAAGGAAAGGAGGACAAAAGAGGGAAGAGTCAGTGAAAGATGCAAATGGAGAATTACTAGTGGAACCAGTTGAAGTGAGAAAAAGATATGCCGAGTATTTTGAATCTTTGTTAAATACAAGAGATGGAAGAGAAGCAGTGATTGAAGCAGAGGTGGATGGAGATAGGTTACCCAGGTGGCAGGGAATGAATGAAAGGATTGAGGAAAATGGGGTGAAAGAAGCAGTGAAACAAATGAGAGCGGGAAAAGCAGAAGGTTTGGATGGTATTGCTGTGGAGTGTATAAAGAAGGGTGGAGATGTGATAATAGATTGGTTGGTGAGACTTTTCAATGTGTGCTTTGCTGTGTCAATGGTACCAATAGACTGGAAGAGTGCATGTATTGTGCCGTTGTACAAGGGGAAGGGAGATCGGCAGGAGTGTTCAAGTTATAGATGTATTAGTTTATTGTCAGTGGTGGGAAAGCTGTATGGCAGGGTGTTGATAGAGAGGATAATAAAGTGTACGGAAGTTGCAATAGGAGAAGAACAGTGCGGTTTTAGGAGGGGAAGAGGGTGCGTGGATCAGATGTTTGCAGTAAGACAGTTATGCGAGAAGTATTTAGAGAAGCATAAGGAGATATTTTGGGCTTTTATGGACTTGGAAACAGCGTATGATCGTGTGGACCGTGAAGCAATGTGGAAGGTGTTAAGGATTTATGAAATAGGAGGAAATTTGTTAGAAGCAGTTAAGAGTTTTTATGAAAGGAGCAGAGCATGTGTGAGAGTAGGAAATGGTGAGTTGAGTGAATGGTTTGAGGTAAAGGTAGGTTTGCGACAGGGTTGTGTAATGTCACCATGGCTGTTTAATATGTTTATGGATGGTGTGGTGAGGGAGGTGAAAAGGAGAACTATGGGAAGAGGATTGGGTTTAGTAGGAAAGAATGGTAGAGATTGGGAGTTGAATCAGTTGCTGTTCGCTGACGACACAGCATTGGTGGCGGATTCTGATGAGAAACTGCAGCGGGTAGTCAAAGAGTTTGGTGTGGTTTGTGGAAGGAGGAAACTGAAGGTGAACGTCAATAAAAGTAAAGTAATGGTGTGTAATAGGGGAGAGCATAGGGTGAATCTAGATGTGAGGCTGGATGGGGAAATATTGGAACAAGTAGAGTGTTTTAAATATCTAGGAGGAACGATAAGCAGGAGTGGAGGTATGGAAATGGAGGTAAAACAGAGTGTGTGTGAAGGAAGGAAGGTTTTCGGAGCAATGGGAAGTACAGTAGGGTCCCGCATAAAACGAGAAATTGGTCGATAAACGAGGCCGTTCTATGTGAACACGGCATTTTGGTGGCCCAATATCGTCAATGTTCACTGTAAGCGTAAATTTCCATCAGGAGCGTACGATATTTTGTACGTTTTGTACGATATTTCGGCGCTCTATATGAAAACTCCTCGGATTTGCCCCACTTTGGCGGCGGACTTGTTTTATGTGATCACATTCGTTCTTATCGAAAATTAAATATTAATATTTTAGGTCGCTCGTTTTAATCGACTCGTTTTATCTGAACACGTTTTATGCGGGACCCTACTGTATGTGGAAGACGAGAAATCTCGGAGTGAAAGTAAAATGTGCACTGTATCAAGGAATTGTTGTGCCAACAGTGATGTATGGGGCTGAGACATGGGCTCTGAAGAAAAAGGAGAAAAGAGGGCTGGATGTGATGGAGATGAGCTGCTTGAGGAGTATGTGTGGAGTTACTCGTAGAGACAGATTGAGGAATGAAGAGATACGTAGGAGAGTGGGGCAGCAGGAACATTTGTCAGCCAGAGTGGACAGGAGGGTGCTGAGCTGGTATGGTCATGTTGAACGAATGGGAGATGAAAGGCTTACAAAGAGAATATGTGAGTCAGGTACAAGGGGAGATAGAAGGGCAGGAAGACCCCCATTGAGATGGAGAGACTGTGTAAGAAAAGCTTTGGATGATAGAGGAATGACTATAGATCAGGCAGGGGAAGTGGTGGTGGACAGGAGTGAATGGAGAATGCTTGTGAATAGTTGAGTGAACACGTGGTCATTTGAAGTAAGGGGTCGGGCGCAAGTTGGACTAGATAATAGTCCATCAGGCGCCTGGCCCGGGGAGACGATTAATATGAAGGGTGCGCCTGGAAGTGTGGTGGGAGGGCGTGTGGCTTTGGCTCCGCTGCATGTCTGCCTGCCGAGATCGGAACCTCTCCGGGTGGTCGGGGGCCGGGGGAGTGCTGGAGCGACCTTGGTGACCCTGGTCTCTGGGTCTTCTCCTGGGTGACCTGGATGTGTTTGAGTTTGTGCTTTTTATCTGTGTTTATTCGTTGTTTTTATGTTGTTTTTGTGTTTTCCCTGTTCTTGCTCTGTCTTGAGTCGGCTACCCCCAAAATGGGGATTGGGCCTGAGCATATAGATAGATAGACAAAATATAAAGATAACTCGGTGGAAAAGTTGCGTTAGCGGGAGTAACGTAGATCGTTTGTTGACATCGCGCTCGAGTTATAGTAGGCTACTTCGCGCATCTAACTAATTTCCCAATACTGGCGGTTCAATTAAAATTTAGGCCCCGCGATACAGTATATGCGGATTCTATATACAAAGGACAGTCGCATTACAGTTTTTACCCATTATCCAGCAATCTTAACGGTTAACGCCCACCACTAATGGGGAGGGATCAAATTATGGTTACCATGGGATACAGAATGGTCCTTTCCCCCCCCCCCCCAAAACCAAAAAAACCCCAGGGAAATTGGGGATTGGGCATGAGTCTCCCCCCCCCCCCAAAAAAAAGGGGGGGAAAGTAGGGATTGGGCATGAGTGTATAAATAGATAGATAGACGATTAACTAGAATTGATTGTAGTTTTTCCTTTGACTTTTTTATGAAGTGTTATTAAAAGTTTTTGTAATTTCAGGTGACGACTCTAGTGGAGCATGATGACAGCCCCCTCCAAAGGTGTCCAGTACAGAGCTGACCCCCCTGGTGCCCCCCCTGCCCAGCCACCACCACCACCACTACCACCACCACCATCACCACCATCACCATCACCATCACCAGGGTAAAGACCCCACTACCACCACCACCACCACCACCACCACAGGGGAACGGGCCCCAGTCACAAGTTCTGCTGGGATACCTAACTTCACACAGGCTGGTGATGGGCTGGTCTATCAGAGTGAGAACTGAGCGATCTCTGTCATACCCATAGCTTACTCGGACTGTTCCTTTTACTTTTATATTTTCTAGATCTCAAGTGACGGCGTCTCTTTCGTGGATTGACTTCCCAGTCTACCTAGATTGGAAGCCAAAGCGTCACATTTTTTCCTTTGCCCCTCAACTTTCTCTTCATAATTGCTGAGGGGCACAGGGCCCTGGGTGGGGCTTTGGTTTCCCGGGCGTTTCCACACCCTCCTCAGCTCCCCGCCATGGAGTGGCTTCGGTCACCCAGGCTTTATTGTGGTCGGCAGTGAGGGTTCTGTGGGGGTGCACGGTTATGGCCTTGGCCTTGCTCGGGGCCTTGGGGCTGTTCGGCCAGGCAGCTTGGGGAACAACAACAACAACAACAACAACAACAACAACAACAACAACAACTTCACACAGGTACATTAACTAGAAAATTGTTACAGTATCTTTTGCTGGGGAGCCCAAATAGGCCTGGGTCTCTGGGTATTTCTCCTGGATGACCTAGATGTGTGTGATTTTGTGTTTTGTTTTGTTTTGTTTTCCTGATATGTTGTGATGTCCCTGTTCGGGCTATGTCTCAAGTCGGCCACCCCCATAAAAAAAAAAATATATAGGAAAACTGGGGAAAGTGCCAGAGTATATACATACAGTACATACATTTCCTCACTTTAATTTGTTTTATTCTTGAAAAAAACAAACAAAGGTACTGTCAGCGAATCAACCTTTATTATGTTTGTCTGTAAAATGTCTTCCTATTATGCAATTTATATTCTCAACTTGTTAATGAAGCATATACTGTATACTTAACCCTTTGGCTGCGGCCATTTTTGGGCTATTTGGGGCATATTCAGGCACTCCTGAATAATAAATCAAGCATCTGCATTAAATGAAGTGTATTCTGCCGAAAACTAGGCGAGAATAGCTTCAAAATGACACCAGAACGGGCCCCGTATGTGGTCTGGTTCACCCGCAGCGGTGCCAGTGAAACGCGGGAAACCCGCTATTATGTAACACTCGCTCGCTTGGTTACACTGCTGGGAGACACAGAGAGAGACCCGCGCGAGACACAGTCAACCTCAGTGAGCCGCTCGGTGCTCTGAGGGTCGGAGGTGGGCCCCTCACGCTCCCGCCCACTGACACTCAATTTTTACGTTTTTTACAGGCTTTTAACCCATGGGATCCGGGGGGCCTCATATGAAGTTTGGTATTTTCTATCTCTATCTATCTATTGCCTGACGCCGTGATCCCTGAAGGGGTGGCCACGAACGAACCGCCCCCATGCACCTCTGTCCCCAGTCAGTCGACGCCCCTCCCCCCAACCAGCACCACCTTCGTTCATGTACTTCCTCACTCCATCCTTCCACCTCATATTCGGTATTTGGTATTTTCAACTTCATAATTCAGTAGCTACTGATTGAGACCACCTAGAGCAGTAAATTTTTTTGCAAATTGTAGAACGTTTTCTTGTCTGTAGACTGCCGTTGAGATGACATCGCTAAGTTGCGTGGTTGCCGAGTTCTGATGATTATAGCGGCAACTTTTTTTTTACCATTTTGCCTCATATGAGGCCTCCCGGATCCCAAGGGTTAAAACCTGGAAATTGCTGTAACTTGCCAAAATATTCAAGAACGTCACCCGCAGCGAATGGGTTAAGTACAGTACCATAGTTTTCCCCAATTATTGAACAGTGTAGTAATGAAAAAAATGAAATTATATTGTAAAACTTATATTGTAAAACTTGCAAAACAAACCAAAACAGGAACGACACAATACAGTATATAGACAAAAGAAGTTATATCAAAATCTATACATACATACATACTGTTCATGCATACATACTGTACATACAAGTTTAAAGACCATTTTGTCCACAGAGAATGTGCTTACAGTCTCAAAATCTATCTATCTATCGATACAAATCGCTATATGGAAATAACGCTTTAGTAAAATATACATTTGAAATTGAATAACACAAAACCAGCACATAGAATGTACAATCGCGCTAAGAAGTCACGACTCGCTTTTTCTAAGGATCGGACAATAGTTCCAAAATCTGGCTACCGCTGGCAACTCTCCACTGCCCCTCGGAGCCCGGTCGTTTCCAAATTTTAAACTATAGGTCTTTGGATATTCCCAATAATTGGCCTACTTAGAAAATTAACCTATTTATGCCCTCCAATTTTGATTTATGTTGAAGTTTGAATAAATATAAGTAATGTTTGTTTACAATTTCTTTATAGAATAATGAGAGTAATTAATTTACATGCGCTATCTAGCATGTTGCACTCCCAGGCCCGTAGGATATTCAGCGACCGATTCAGTCATTGTCAGGATATGAGGGGGAGTATATCTCTTTGCGTTCATATTCACCTTTGTCCTTTTACACTTGCCTTTCCATCTTCCGTTTTTATATGGGTCTCCCTATGGGTTTTTATATATTCTAAAAATGAAAATTCATCGTTTGCCTATACAAATTACAAGCTGTTCTCGAGTATTCAAGCTTTCTTCCAAAATATACTGGAGACTGCTTGTTTTCAGGCAGACTGTTGTCCCACATAGAGAATAAAATGTGGGAAAAACAATCTGTTATATGTTTATTTACGTGATTTATTGACACTTATGGTTTGAATATTAGTTTTATCTGTTGGTTTTAATTTTATGAGATACTTTTCTCCCAGTATTGTTGGTTTAAAAAGTAATACAAGCATTAAGAAACTTGCTCCACATTTTAATCCTGAATCTAGTGAGCGAAATACTACGAGTTTCAATTTTTGTCGTTCGGGTTAGTCTAAACTTTCGTATTATTTGGTTTGCTCTCACATAATGAGATAAATATATTCCAACAATACTTGTATACCGTGTATTTGGTATTGTTTCCTTCAATACAGTTCTCCCCGGTGTGTAATATATGAATATAGTAGAGCCTCAATAGTTGCCAGATAGCACTTTCTGAACAAAAGGTACTGGGAATCGAGTCATGACTTCTTAGCGCGATTGTACATCACTATATGAGCAAGTGAATCTGTTTCTCAGGCAAATTAATTGTACATACAGTATTGTATTCATATTTTTTCACCAACCAACTTTACTTCTAAAAATGTTTCCTTTGCCCCTCAACTTTCTCTTCATAATTGGTGAGGGGCACAGGGCCTTGGGTGGGGCTTTGGTTTCCCGGGCGTTTCCGCACCCTCCTCAGCTCCCCGCCATGGAGTGGCTTTGTTCTGTGGGGGCGCTCGGTTATGGCCTTGGTCTTGCTCGGGGCCTTGGGGCTGTTCGGCCAGGCAGCTTGGGGAACAACAACAACAACAACAACAACAACAACTTCTAAACTCAATTAATGAAATCAACAAATACATGTGGCACTCCAAGGACTCGAACCTAGGATACTCACACCGAAATTCCCCGCATTTATGCATTACCGGTACCCTATCAAGACAATGCCCTCTCGTCATGTTCAAGGAATTAGTAAATTTGGGAAGTGAAGCACGTTCTGGTTAAATGTTTAATATTGTACATGAATAAAGAAACTGCTATTTGTCAAGATTATCTATTTACAAAAATTTGCAATTTGACAAGATATTTACCCTTTCAGGTCCAGGCGTTGCCGTTTAGTATTCAGAAATATAATTACCTGTATCCTAATCTCATAATTACCTCTCCAAAATTAGTTTTCTGGCCACAACTCGCTCAAACACAACTGCAGAGGTTGAAGTAATTTAACTAAAGGTTTCTAAACACCCCTGATGGTCACAAGATTTGTAAGTATCCCTGTAAGGGCACAATCGCGTCCAGCAGTGCACGAAAGGTTTAATAATAGTACAAAATACAGTCAGCTCTCCTAATACGCGCCTTCCTAATACACGAAAACCCTAATACGCGGCTGGGAGGTCGGATTTAACACAAAATTCTCAATAAGTGTCTACAGTTCGTACAGTTCCTTGGGCGGGTGCCCAACCCCGAAAAGGGTTGAAATAGGGGAGCTATCCCCCCGCCAAAGGCGGCTTTCTAGGGCCTTTCCTAGCTGATGCTGAGAGGATTGGGTTCTAATCATGTGGTGATGGGCTGGTCTATCAGAGTGAGAACTGAGCGATCGCTGCCATACCCATAGCTTACTCTGACTGTTCCTTTTAATTATATATTTTCTAGATCTCAAGTGACGGCGTCTCTTCCGTGGATTGACCTCCCAATTTACCAAGATTGGAAGCCAAAGTGTCACATTTTTCCTTTGCCCCTCAACTTTCTCTTCATAATTGCTGAGGGGCACAGGGCCCTGGGTGGGGCTTTGGTTTCCCGGGCGTTTCCGCACCCTCCTCAGCTCCCCGCCATGGAGTGGCTTCGGTCACCCAGTCTTTATTGTGGTAAGCAGGGAGGGTTCTGTGGGGGCGCTCGGTTATGGCCTTGGCTTTGCTCGGGGCCTTGGGGCTGTTCGGCCAGGCAGCTTGGGGAACAACAACAACAACAACAACAGTTCCTAATAAGCGTTTTGGGAGACCAAAAGTGGCCATATCCGCCCTTTTTACCTAATACACGTGGACACCCATCATTTCGCGTGGCACCAGATATCATATGTTGATATTACTTACCACATAGACTTTATTTGAAACCAGTCATATTTAGCATACCCCCAGTAATACAAAAAATATACTGTATATATCGTAAATACGATAGGCTATGACTCTTTTGTGATCTCGATCTCGTATGTCTCTGTGACGTCATGATCGCTCCTACAGCATGACGTAGGACGAGTAGATCGTATATTATAAGATTGTAAATAAGTTAAGTTATAAAAGGCCTAATATGCTATTAAGCAATATTGCCATGGTCTTATGTAGTATACAGTATATGAATTTATCGTATATATTAATATAATTTATTGTATAGAGCAACCTAGATGCGGTACGATAATTTGGGCTCCTGGCATTTTGCCAAGGCAGCAAGGTGTGCCTTCGAGGAACACCAGAGCCTTCACGAACACCAACCAGTTAACATCTATTTTCCGCCCTCAGTTGATCGTGCTTTTGAGCCTCTAATCACAATACACTGTCAGCAATACAAACAGCTACACCATCACGACGCTCTCATCGACGCCATGACTGACTGACATATAAGCATAATAATCATGTCCATTCCCATGTAATAATTTATTCTTTCTTTAACTTGACTCGTGTCTCGGGACCGAAGGCTCGTTCCCCATTGTCCACCGCCATATTGGGTAAAACGTTCTCCTTTGCCTCATTGCCACGTGGAACTATTGGTGAGTTAATTCCTGGCTAATATTAACCCTTATAAGCTTACCCTATATATAAATTTATTATGTGAGACCTTTGGATATAACTTAGCTTGTTTCAGATTGAATTCAATTTAGATATGGAGTAGTTTTCATGTAGATTGATTTATTTGATTCATTATAGCTTAGTAATATTTAACTTCCATTGATAGTTTACCACAGTATATAATATTATACAGTATATATAAAAAGAAAATTTATAAAATATTGGAAATGAGCCTGAGCAAATATATAGATAGAAATAGATAGAAACTCATCGTCATGTTTCCGCGGCTTTCGTCAGACACGGCACTTGCCTTCACTGTTTTGATAGTCCCGGGCATTCAATTCCTTCATCATTACTACCAGGCCCACCATCCCTATCACTGAATGCACTAGAGGCCATAAACGTGAGAGATACAAGCTTCAGGATTGCGTTCTTTTATTTTATAAATTTTTTATTTTAGTAAGCGTTATTTCCACATAGCGATTTTGATAAGTTATTTTGCCTTTATATTGTGTTTGTCCAAGTTTTGGCTTGTTTAGTTTGCAAGTTTTACATTTTAATTAACAAATAAGCAAGTAAAAGGCGGGTGTACTTAGAGAGCGTCTTGGCTAGTGTTGACGACATTAAAGTTGGTGGCCGTAACTTGTGCAAGTGACGCTGGGATTTCGGATTCACCTGAGTCACTCAGATTTCGCCTCCAAGCAAGAAACACCTTGACAATGGCAGTTTATATTATTATTATTAATATTTTTTTATTTTTTATGGGTCTTCTGGATGACGTAGATGTGTGTGAATTTGTTGGGGCGCCTGCAAAGCGTCAAAACTATTCCAAGGGTGTCAGCCCTATCAATACATCAAAAACCCAATCTTTTCAAAGCATAAAAAAAGTTGGACCTTTTCAATTTGCCAAAAGGCTGAAACTGACTGGATGATATCATATCATTAAAAACACCAGTGGTCTTCAAAACATCAAAAATTTATTTTATCCCATCAATGCATCAAAAACTTCAGATCTTTGCAAAGTGTCAAAAATGTAACCTAACCTAACCTAAGATAAGAATACAAACTGCATATAAATGTCCATCTTTATTTTAAAGTTCCTCAACATAAGACAAATATTATCATATATTGAAATATACTTGTCATCAAATGAAATAAAATCGATAAGATCGTCATGCAGTGGGTAGCAGTATCTCCTCTCTTACTGAAGAAAGCTTTCGAAACGCTCCTGCACCTGGACTTTTTTATGCGTTGATGAGTTTTTGTCAATTATATGCTTTGATAACATCTGGCATTTTTGATACATCGATGACTTCCAACTTTTGATGCATTGAAGTGATATAAACTTTTTTACACATTGATATGATCTGGGGAAAAACTGGTTTTTGACAAAATGAACACATCTGGAAAATTTGATGTACTGATAGCTTTTTGCAGATTTGATGAAATGATAGGATCAGTTTTTGACGCTTTGATGCTCCCCCAATTTGTTTTGTTTTTGTGTGTTCGTTGTTTTGTGTTGTGTTTTGTGTTGTCCCTGTTCTTGCTCTGTCTTGAGTCCCTCTCCTCCCCCCCCCCTCCCAAAAAAAATAGGAAAAGTGGGGATTGGGCCTGAGTAAATAGATAGATAGATTTTTTTTATTCCATACACAAAAAGATATATACAGTATAGGGCATACAGTACACCCTGATGGTCCATATCACATTCAAAATTCATTCACTTGTTTGTTTATGTTTTCTAGTTTGATGTTTTGAGTCTTTAATTATATTTGGTGTGGCGGTCAAGTGATGAGCACGCTCACGTGTGAATCTGTAAGACCCGGGATCGAATCCCTGCCACGGCGGACATTTAGTGGGTGTGGTAGTACGTCCTAGCATGTTCCACATGTAACATGTTCGCACCCAGTCAGGAGACATCCTGATGACGTATACAGACTAGACACACATAACAAAGCCACTCCAACAGCTTCCTCTCTCTCCAACACCCCTTCTCCCCTCTCTACACTGTTTCAATGAAAACAAACCCACACATACAAAAGCTGTCCAAACGCTAATAACGCCTGTGCAAATATCTGGAGATTCCTACTCCGTGTACATTGCACATCACAACCCTAAGAACAACAATTATTTTTGCTCTCATTTTCGGTGTATTTTCTGATTTGATAGCGTAATGCATAAATGTGCGGAATTTCGGTGTGAGTATCCTAGCTTTGATTCCTTGGAGTGCCACATTTATTTGTTGATTTCATTAATTGAGTTTAGAAGTAAAGTTTGTTTGTGAGAAAATATTAATTTTTGTCTGTCTTATTGTTCATGATTTAATGCACTCTTGGTTGGTATTTAGGGCAAAAATTGTCAAAATTAGTCAATTTTTTGTTTTCGAGGTGTCTACCATAAGCTATTTTTCCCATAAGGTATGTTTGTAGGAATAGGATTTACACCATACCCGAAAGAGGAGTTATGGCGCTCCGATATTACTTTCAACCATCTAGACAATGTTACCAACACACTTAAACTTCGTTTGATGCGAAAATATCCTCCCGAAAATATACCCTGGGCGGGAGTTGGAACCCGGGACCCTTGGGCTACGAGACAGTCCCCCTACCAGTTAGACCAATAGAGAGATCTTACTTGGCCTGTTTGGCTCAAGTATATTTCCGCATCTTGTTCAGTTTAGGCTAACCTATTTTTTACATGTTTTTCCTAATACGCGGAATCCTAATACGCGCATCATGTGTCGGCCATATAGGCGTGTATATAAGCTAACCACATAAAAACTTTTACAGATTGGTGTTGGGTTCCCTGATGTCAGAAGTATAGGACAACCGTTGGAGGACCAGAACAGGACACCTTCCACTACACGGGACCATCGGATACAATTGTTTGACCAACAACAACAACAACTCTGCCAAAATAATGTGAGTCTTTAAGAATTTAATCAATATTTTTACTGTTCTTTTGATGATAATGTATTGTTCATGTTTAATTCCTTGAACGTGACGATAGTGCGTTGTTATGTTTGCCATTATTTTGTTTGGGAAACAGATTAACTTGCTCATGTAGTAATGTACACCCTATGTGGTGGATTGTGTTGTTATATTTTATAGTTTTATTTTGTTAGTGTTATTTCCACATCGATTTTGAATAGTTATTTTGCCTTTATATTGTCTTTGTTCAAATTTTGGTTTCTTTAGTTTGCAAGTTTTACATTTTAATTGCCTTCCTCTTTTTTGTTTGTTTATTTTGCAATTTTGACATAATATGGTGATAAATATATAGACTTGGTCTTACTATGATGCAGAGACATAGTAGTTTCATATATTTTCATTAAGTATTGAGAAATTAGCTACTAGGGATTCAATTTATCGTCAGCACATACCCCATTGCTGTGGGTGGCCGACTCGAGACAGAGCCAGGTTAGTAATAGGACAAAACTATAGTAATTTCAACCAACAACAATGGGGCTTGTCTTGGAATAGGACGTCTAGAAGTTCTCAAATTTACAAATTCCTTGAACGTGACGATAGTGCGTTGTTATGTGTGTGATTAGTTTGCTTGTGAAACAGATTAACTTGCTCATGTAGTAATGTACACCCTATGTGGTGGATTATGTTCTTTTATTCTTGGTAGCGTAATGCATAAATGCGCGGAATTTTGATGTGCGTGTCCTAGGTTCGAGTCCTTGGAATGCCACATGTATTTGTTGATTTCATTAATTGAGTTTAGAAGTAAAGTTGGTTGGTGAAAAAATATAACCATTTATTAAGCTTTATTTGCACATAGCGATTTTGATTAGTTCTTTTGCATTTATCTTGTGTCGTCCCAGTTTTGGTTTGTTTATTTTGCAAGTTTTACATTTTAACCCTCTGGATCCGGGGGGCCTTCATATGAGGCGATCGTCGTGTCCGGGGGTATTCCTGAAAAATTGCTATCTTCATAATTTGATATCTACTGATTGAAACCACCTAGAGCAGTCAACTAACTTGCATAGTGTAGAACCAACCTTCGTCTGTAGACTGGCATTGAGTTGACATTGCTACGACAAGTGGTTGCCGAGATATGATGATGGGAATGGAGGTAATTTCCCGCGTATTTTCGCCTGTGTCCGAACGCTTCGCCGAGGTCCTGGCTAGCACGCACTAAGTCACTCGTTGCTTCGGTGGCTTTGGTACAGGTAGACGATATTATGTTTCTATGGTTATAATGTCATAGTTATTGTGTCATTTATTTATTTTACAACCATTATTGAGTTATGTGAAACTTTTTATAACATATTTTTGGCACTTTCACTGTTGTTGTTGTTGTTGTTCCCTAAGCTGCCTGGCCGAACAGCCCCGAGTCCCTGAGAAAGGCCATGGCCACGATCGGGCTTTCCCACAGAGCTCTCATTGAGTGTAGATTGTGTTGTTGGCGTAAGTGGTTGTGTGAAATGCAGTCTTCTATGATGTGTTTAATGGTATGGGGTGCTGTGTTACATCCCGGGCAGGCGTCGACAACGGAGTCATCCCGTCTCTTCTGATAGCTCAGGAGAGCTGGATGGTGTCCGCATCTCAGCCTGGCCAGGTGGACTCTGTCCTCGCGAGGAAGGGAGGATTCGGAAGGATGGATTTCGGGAGGTCGTGCATGCAGCTGCGTGTTGTCTGTGAGTGAGTGGATGGATCGGTGAGAGATATGAGTATGGATGTGCTTCTGGAAGTTGGTTCGGGGTGGGCAGGGAGGGAGAGAGGACAATAATTGTGTGTGATACCGTGTGCTGGGTGTTGTTTTGATATTTCTTGGTGCCTGTGGGTGTGTTGCCATGTAGTTTAGTGGGTGGTCTTGGTTCGTGGAGGCTGCTGCCAGGAATTGAGTGCCTCTCATGTCCAGATGGTCTTTGACTTTGGGGATTTTGGTTTCTTGATGTAGGTGATCTGTGGGTGCAGTAGCTGTGCAGCCTGTAATGATCTTCACTGTTATTGGATATTATTGTGTCACTTTCACTTATTACTCTTCTTGTTATGAATTATTGTCACTCACTGTTATTATTGAGTTATTATTACTTGTTATACATTTGTGTGTCACTTTCACTTACTAGGCTAGGCTAGGCGAGGCGAGCGTACGGTGCCGCATCTTCACTAACCACTTCTTCATCGTCAAAGTCACTCCCAAGTTTACTCAGTTCACTATATTCCCGAGCACCGCATTTACCATCGTCATTATCGTCCTCATCGGTAAGTCTAATAAAGGCCAGAAACTCTAATCCATCCGCCACTTCACCCTCATCTTCACTAACCATTTGTTCTTCGTCAAAGTCACTCCCAAGTTCACTCGGTTCACTATATTCACTCAGTTCACTATATTCGCTTAGTTCTTGCAGAGTGTGTGCAGCACCATCGGGACTAAGCACTGTTTTCTTGGTCGTTTTAGCCTTGCTTTTGGTAGGCGTACGGTACGCGGCGGCGGGCATCGATTCGGACACAGAGATTTTTTTTGGATGAGCTCCATCCATGTTGGATGCGTGACGAAAACTGATGCTGCATGTTAGTTTGTGTTTGGGGGCGCTGCGGTAGCCCACGCATAAACAAAAATCCGGCCGCGTGATTTAAACCCTTTGATTTTGCCTCATATGAAGCCTCCCGGACTCCTAACCAAAATACGTTTTGCCTCATATGAGGCCTCCCGGATCCCAAGGGTTAATATGATGTAAATACAGTAATGCAGTTATTAACACTGCTTACTGCCTTGATTGACAGGGCTATACTAATAATAATATTATTAGTAGGTTTAGGGATATTTCTTCGAGAGGCCGGTCTATATGATCTGTGCCCCATGAATATTCTTTCCTCTCACTTAAACAGTAGGCTACCATAGTGCGGTTGGGAATATGAACATGATTAGATTAATATCCAGTATTCGAGAATGGATAATAAGTCGTAGGCGTGTGCATAAACCTTTAACCGTCCTGGTGGTGTAATGGTTAAGGTGGCAAAAATATGTGTGTGATAACCCGGGTTCGAATCCCGGTGGATCATATATACTTTAATTAATTTCATTGGGGGTGTGGTGGTGAGATTAATAAAAATAATATTATTAGTAGGTTTAGGGATATTTCTTAGAGAGGCCGGTCTATATGATCTGTGCCCCATGAATATTCTTTCCTCTCACTTAAACAGTAGGCTACCATAGTGCGGTTGGGAATATGAACATGATTAGATTAATATCCAGTATTCGAGAATGGATAATAAGTCGTAGGCGTGTGCATAAACCTTTAACCGTCCTGGTGGTGTAATGGTTAAGGTGGCAAAAATATGTGTGTGATAACCCGGGTTCGAATCCCGGTGGATCATATATACTTTAATTAATTTCATTGGGGGTGTGGTGGTGAGATTAATAAAAATAATATTGATAGCGTAATGCTTAGTGCGCGGAATTTTGGTGTGAGTATCCTAGGTTCGAGTCCTTGGAGTACCACATGTATTCATTAATTTTATTTCATAAATTTTATTTTATTTAGCGTTGTTTCCACATAGCGATTTTAATAAGTTATTTGCCTTTATATTGTCTTTGTCCAAGTTTTGGTTTGTTTAGTTTGCAAGTTCAACATTTTAATTTCATTGATTTCATTAGTTAGGTTTATTTGTAAATTTATTGGCAGGTTTGTGAAAACAAGTATGAATGTTCTAATCTGATGGTAAATTGGTATCTCGACATCCTGAATACGTACTCTACTATTTCATGAGTTATACAAGGTCTTTTTCAAGCCGATTTTAATTTGGTATCTCGACATTCTGATTACTCGACTATTAGCAAGATTTTGTAGCGAAATAGTTTATTGTTTTGTTTCATGATTTTATTTTGCTAAGGCGTTTATCCACATAGCGATTTTGATAAGTTATTTTACCTTTATCTTGTATCGTCCCAGTTTTGGTTTGTTTAGTTTGCAAGTTTTACATTTTAATTACCAAGATTTTGTAGCGAAATAGGTTGTTCTTGTCTTTCATAATTGAATGTTGCTAAAGCGTTTTTCCACATATACTGTAGATTATGTTTAGTGTGTTGTGTTTTCGATAGGTTTTAATTTGAATGCGTTCGTTATATTAATTTGAACAGTAACCTTTAACACCTTACGAGCGGCCTATGCGGTTTATTTATGTGTACCGCACAGCGGGGTGTTTTTAGCCAAAATAGGGCTGTTTACGTGATCATTTTCATGCCTAAATAAGACCCAGAACGTAAAACAAGTACCTATCCCTGAAAGGGCATAAACAGAGCTTTCGAATGACACCATAACGATCCTTGTATGATGGATAGTTTTCTTGCAATAACCGTGCAACGCGAGTGCAAAAAGCAGGTAATTCGGTACTTTCAGTACATAATTGAGTATGTAGCGAGTGAGAGAGGGAGGAGGGAGCTGAGATTTGTGTCAGTAGGTTCGCCGCGGTGGTCTGGAGCAGTCATACGCTCGCTAGTCTCCTGCCACCACTTGTCTCTCTCTCTCAGCCACATTACGTGCTGAAATTGCCACTCGACCTATGTCGAGCGCCGCCACATAGTCCAGCTTTATTTAACTCGACTTATGTTGCTCGCCGCTAAATAAGGGTTAAGGGAGTTTTCAAGTTTTATATTTGATGTCTTGATAGCGTAATGGATAAATGTGCGGAATTTTGGTGTGAGTATCCTAGGTTCGAGTCCTTGGAGTGCCACATGTATTTGTTGATTTCATTAATTGAGTTTAGAGGTGAAGTTGGTTGGTGGAAAAAACATAATATTTCATAATTTGATTTTGCTAAAGCATTTTTCCACATAGCGATTTTGTTTAGTGTGTTGTCGTTTCGATAGTTTTGAATTGTAATGAGTTTGTTATATTAATTTGAACAGTAACTTTTGAGTTCGTTTTCAAGTTTTACATTTTGATTAACTTGTTCATGTACTGTAGTAATGTACAGTCGTGCTAATAAGTCATGTCCCAGCTGTCATTACGTTTGACTTGCTCTGTGCTGTATTAATGTCTGTCAGATGTTGAATAGGGTGGGTAAGTGTAGAAACAGGTTTGTATATTTCACTCGATATGAAGAAATGAAACTTAGATATTGGTGATATCAATTATTGATAAAAACATACTTGGTGCCGAGACATCACTTATTAGCGCGACTGTACACCCTATGTGGTGGTTTGTGTTCTGTTATTTATAAAGAATTGTTATTTTGCTTAAGGGGAGGTTTTTATTTGATTCCCTAGACTTCCATCAAGCTTTAAATTACACCCCCTTGACCCCCTTTCAGGATAAATTTGTACATTTTTCGGTAGAAAAATGTCCCGGCCAAAGGCCGGTTCCTCTTAAATTACAGGCTCGCTATTGCTCGCCAGGAAAAAATTGACACCTAAATGGGACGACAGGTCTTAAAAGTGACATAAATAGGGTGAAAGTTCTTAAAATTGCCAAAACTAATGGGGCGAACGTCTTAAAATCTCAAAAACAATGGGGCTAAACATGAGGGAGAAAGGGGTAAAGAAAAAAATCCCTCGAGTGGAAATCTCCCCTTAAACGTTGTAAGTGAATTTGATAAGTTGTTTTGTCTTTTTACTGTGTTCGTCCAAGTTTTGGTTTGTTTATTTTGCAAGTTTTACATTATAATTACCAAGATTTTGTAGCGAAATAGGTTGTTCTTTTCTTTCATACGGTAATTATACTTTGCTTAAGCATTTATCCACATTTTTGGTTAGTGTGATGTCGTTTCGATAGTTTATAATTCGGATGAGTTCGTTATACAGTATTAATTTGAACATTAAGTTTTGAGTTCGTTTTCAAGTTTTGTATTTGCATTATTTCCACATAGCGATTTTGATTAGTTCTTTTGCCTTTATATTGTCTCGTCCCAGTTTTGGTTTGTTTATTTTGCAAGTTTTACATTATAATAACTGTGTTGGTGGTGTAATGGTTTAGATGCTTATGTTCTGGGTGTGTTGTCCCGAGTTGGAATCCTGGGAGGACCATAATGCTTTCATTAGTTTATTCAAGTGCATTGGGGTTTGTATTTGATGATTAATGTTAAGAATGGGGTGTTAGTTATTACCACATAGCGATTTTGATTACGGTAGTTCTTTTGTCTTTTAGTTCATAAATTTTATTTTAGTAAGCGTTATTTCCACATAGCGATTTTGATCAGTTATTTTGCCATTATATTTTCTTTGTCCAAGTTTTGGTTTGCTTAGTTTGCAAGTTTTACATTTTAATTTATACTGTCTGGTCCCAGTTTTGGTTTGTTTAATTTTGCAAGTTTTAACATTATAATTATGAAAAGTTGTCCATAACATGACGCAGACACATACCGGTAGCACTATCATATTTTTGCATCAAGAATTGATAAATCAAATGATAAAGGAATCAATTTACCATCAGCTGGCAGAAAAGTGATTATATGTTTATTTTGTAAGTTTTACAATTGTGTTCTTTTATTTAACTGTCTCGATAGCGTAATGGTTAGTGCGGCGAATGTGGGTGTGAGTATCCTAGGTTCGAGTCCTTGGAGTACCACATGTATTCATTAGTTTCATTGATTTCATTAGTTGGGTTTATAACTGTCTCGATAGCGTAATGCGTAAATGCGCGGAATTTCGGTGCGAGTATCCTAGGTTCGAGTCCTTGGAGTGCCACATGTATTTGTTGATTTCATTAATTGAGTTTAGAAGTAAAGTTGGTTGGTGAAAAACTCTGAAATATTTTGATAATTTTATTTTGCTAAAGCGTTGTTTCCACACAGCGATTTTGATTAGTTCTTTTGCCTTTATGTTGTCTTTATCCCAGTTTTGGTTTGTTAATTTTGCAAGTTTTACAATTTAATAGATTAACTTGTTCATGTAGTAATGTACACCCTATGTGGTGGATTGTGTTCTTTTATTTATATTTATTATAATTTCATAGTTATATTTTGCTTAAGCATTGTTTACACATAGCGATTTTGATCAAGTTCATTAGTCTTTATGCTGTGTTTGTCTTGAGTCACTTGTATGTACAGGTATGTATGTATATATATATTCTCGGGCACATACCCCATAGCTTTGGGGTGGCTGACTTGTTACAGGGACTTAAGTGGATATTTACCATGAATCCCTAGACCGAGCTGGCCACGCTCTTCCCGTCTATCAATGACACGGTGTGTCATTGCACTAACGCCCATAGCACAGCCCGTGGAAACAGATTAACTTGCTCATGTAGACCCTATGTGGTGGATTGTGTTCTTTTATTTCATAAATTTTTATTTTATTAAGCGTTTTTTCCATATAGCGATTTTGATAAGTTATTTTGCCTTTATATTGTCTTTGTCCAAGTTTTTGTTTGTTTAGTTTGCAAGTTTTACATTTTAAATTATATTATTATTATAAATGTTTATGTTTGATTTACTTAATATATTTATATATATTTACTTTATACAGCCAGACCTATGAGAGTTCCGTATCAGGGAGATCAGGGAGGGGAGAGAATGTGATGAGAGTTGTGACGGAGGAGGAGAACGGGGTGGAGGTGTCACAGGGAGAGACAGGAGACAAAGAGGCAGACCCAGTAGTGCTAACAGGGGAGTAGGGTACGGACTGGAGGAGCGGGATGGTGTAATTGCTGAAGGAATGGTAGATGGATTAAGGATTATGTTTAGTAATGTGGATGTGTTTACTCAGGACAAGAAAAGAGAACTGATATGTAGGTTGCAGGATGAAGAGGAAAAACCTGATGTCATAGCCCTACAGGAAGTAAGACCAAAAAATGTTAGAATTGAAAGGGAACTGGTGGAATATAGTTTGGAGGGTTTTGAGTTATATGAGAGAAATGCTATTAGAGCAGAGGTTGGAAGAGGACTGTTTATTTATGTAAGAAAAGAGCTCAAGGTTAATGAGGTGGATATGAGACAGCAGTATTGTGAGTATTTGTGTATTGAAGTAAAATGTGTAAGAGGATCAATTCTAATTGCCTCTATATATAGAAGCCCAAATAATAGCAGGGGAGAGGATGATAACCTACTGAAAGCAATGGAGGAGATAGATAATAGAGAGAACAAATATAAAATTTTGATTGGAGATTTCAATTTGCCAAGGATCAACTGGGCAAATTGTACTACTCCAGCGGGACAGGGTAGCCTGGAAATTAAGTTTATAGAGAAAGTGAGAGATTGTTTTTTAACGCAACATATTGTAGAGATGACAAGATATAGAGATGGGACGCAGGGGAGTGTACTTGATTTGATTTTTAGCAATGAAGAGGATATAGTGGAACATGTTAATGTGGATAGCCCTATAGGTCGTAGTGACCATGCCTGTATAAGCTTTAGTTGTAACATTAAATCGGAGAGGGATAATAGAAGCAATAGAAAAATATACATGTATGATAGAGCAGATTATGAGCTGCTGAGACGGTGTTTGGACATTGACTGGGGGGAATATTTGAACGGTGAAGACGCTGAAGGAATGTGGACGAAAATTAGAGTCAAACTGGAGAATGCTGTATCCAAAAGTGTACCAGTAAGGGAATATAAGGATAAAACAAAATTGAGGAAAAGAACTAACCCAGAATTGCCAATGAAAAGAAAGCTTTGGATATTGATTAGAAGAAAGAAACGAATGTGGGAAAGATTAAAATTGTTAAAAAAGAACAGGGGGTCTAGTATAGAGGCTAAGGAAGTGGATCTGGAACGCAGACAAATAAACAATAAAATAAGGTGGGAAACAAGGAGGGGGGTGAAGGAGAGGGAGAGAGAGATAGCTAGAAATGTGAAGGATAATCCAAAAATATTCTGGAAGTACATTCAGGAAAAGTTAACAAGAAGAGTAGGGATCCCAGAGCTGGTGGGGGGGGTTGAATGATGGGAGGAGAGCGGAGACTGATAAGGAGAAAGCAGAGGTGCTGGGGAAATACTTTGGGGGGATACTAACAGTGGAGTCGGAGGATGCAGTGCCTACTATTCCCATCAAACAGGCACCGGCACTAGAACTAGTAGAGTTTTCCCATGCTAGAATAAGAAGGGCTATAGAAAAAATGAACAGAAGTAAGTCACCGGGACCGGATGGGATACACCCAAGAATCATAAAGGAAGGAGGGGAGATGTTAGTAGAGCCATTGAAAATGTTATTTGAGGTATCGTTTAATACAGGACAAATCCCGATGGACTGGAGAGAGGCGAACATAACAGCTATATTTAAGAAGGGAAAGAGAAATGACCCAGGGAATTATAGACCAGTCAGTTTGACAAGTGTTGTGTGTAAACTAATGGAAACGGTAATTAGAGAAGGAATAATGGATCATATGAAGTCAAACCAACTTTTCAGTGGGAGACAGTTCGGATTCTTGCCGGGGAGGTCGACGGTACTACAGCTAATTAAGGTGGTAGATGATTGGATGCAAATTCTAGAAGATGGTGATGTAATAGACGTGGTATATTGCGATTTTATGAAGGCCTTCGATAAGGTCCCACATAAAAGGTTAATAGAGAAAGTTAGAAGCTATAATATAGGGGAGAAATGTGTGAAATGGATAGAAGCCTTCCTGAAAGATCGGAGACAGAGGGTATTGGTGAATGGAATAGGCTCGGGGTGGAGGGAAATTACAAGTGGGGTACCTCAGGGATCTGTGTTGGGACCACTGCTGTTCGTTATATTTATCAACGACTTGCCTGAAGTTATAACTAATGGAAGTGAGGTATACCTGTATGCGGATGACACTAAACTGTATAGAAGAGTGAGGAGTAAGGAAGATATGGGTTTGCTTCAAGGAGATGTGGAGGGCATGAAGGGATGGTCTGAGCATTGGTTAATGCCTTTTCATCCAAAAAAATGCAAGTACATGCGGATTGGGACCAGCAAGATAGACAAGGTAGGATACAGTATGTATGAAGCGATGGAGGAAGTGAGTGCAGAAAAGGATATAGGAGTAGTGATAGACAATAAGTTAAATTTCTCAGAACATTTAGCGGAAAAGATAAACAAAGCCAATAGAATTGTAGGGCTGATAAGGAGGACATTTGTGTCACTTGACGAAGAGATCTTCAGGAATCTATATACAGTGCTGGTTAGGCCGCACCTGGAATATGCAAACCAGGTGTGGGCTCCATATATGGTAAAGGATATAGAAGCAGTGGAGAAAGTGAAGAGGAGAGCTAGCAAGCTGGTACTAACGTTGAAGAACGTGGGCTATGAGCAGAGGTTGAGGACACTGGGGCTTCCGACACTGGCATATAGGAGAAAGAGAGGGGATATGATAGAGACTTTTAAGATAGTGTCAGGAAAGTACGATGAGGATGTGTGTGAAGGTATCTTCTTGATGCGGGAGGGAACAAGAACGAGAGGACACTCTAAGAAAATTTACAAAGAAAGAAATAGGCTTGAGAAGGCAAAGAACTCATTTTGTGATAGAGTGGTAAATGAGTGGAACGCACTGCCCCAGTATGTAGTCGATTCCGAATCAATAAGGGAGTTTGAAAGTAATCTTGATAAAGCATGGGGAAGACAAGATTTGAAGTTTGATTATAAAACAAAAATACAGAATAGTAAAAATGTTGCGTCTGCTACCGCCGCCGCCAACACCGTGAACGACCGCAGCAGTGCAAGTACTGGTACTGAGCTGGATACACAGGCATAGTTTGCCTTTTACCAGAGGATCTACTGTAAGAAAACTGTAAGTATGGAGCTCAGTGGTCTGGTTAATCTGCTCTACATAACTAACTAACTTTATACAGTATATTTACTTTATATATATATTGACTAACCTGCCTTCGGGTATTTATATAATATGTTACTAACCGAGTGGTGACTGGCTGGGATATTTGGGCCTTCCTTACGACCTGTGCGGGTAGAGGCTTGACTTATCAGGTTGTGGAAGACCCATTTATTCCGACGAGCTAAGCCTTTTTTACACCACCCCTTTCTTTCTCCCTGTGTCTTATTCTTATTCTTTTCGCACTGGTGGAAAGGGAAATCGTGGCAGATGACCATGTCAACGATGGACCTTGAAACCTCCGAGGGTCCTTGAGATACGGCTAGAGCGGTGAGATTGGATACGACCCCGACTGGTGCACCCTTGCCACTGCGAGGTATTAGCTAGCTGACAGGGACCACTTCATTTAACCCTCTGTGTAGCGGTGATGTACTTTTCATGATATTCTTGAAGGTATTAGACGATTTTGTTCAGCTTGGGAAGGATGTCTACCCATTAAAAGGCTACAGACACTCTCAATTAATCGCAAGGTCCAGGGTTCGAATCCCGGGTGGACTGTATGAGGTTTTTCTCAAGTGGCATTACTTGATTTAAAAGGTCTCAATTAACCCAGATTAACTTGCTCATGTAGTAATGTACACCCTATGTGGTGGATTGTGTTCTTTTATTTCATTAATTTTGTTTTAGTAAGCGTTGTTTCCACATAGCGATTTTGATAAGTTAATTTGACTTTATATTGTCTTTGTCTCAGTTTTGGTTTGCGTTGTTTGTAAGTTTTACATTTTAATTAATCCTTTAAGGGGACCGACCGGTTAATTACAACATTTCCAGGTCTTACTATCAATTTAAATTAAATTTGGCACAGGTGTATATGACCATAAACAAAAAAATTTTTTTTTGCTTTTTTCTTGCAATTTAGGTAAAAAAAATGTTGAAAAATCATAGTACTGCAGAAAATTATAAACTCCTACAGAAATCCCCATAGCACATGTTTTATGTGATCAAACAACTCACAAAAGGTGTATCTATAGTTTCTATAAAACACATTTTATATATTTTGTGTATTTGTTCGATTTAGGTGATGACGGATTCAGGCGAATATATTTATAGAAAATTACAACTTTGACGACATATTGTGAAAAATTTAAATTATTAGAGTAAATTTGGTTTATAGGCCTTTTAGTGTTTTTAATTACCTTTCCAATGGTATATACACCATTCCTATAGGTCCAATAATAACTGTAAAATAACATCCGATAGTGCGGCAATATAGGTTCTGAGAAAAACAGGTGAAAGTCTAAGGTCATTAGGTGAAAAATTTTACTTTTGTTTTTTAGATTTACAATATTTTATGCGGGAACATGGCAAAGTAGAAGATAAAGCGTATGGTAGGTTGTAGAGTAGCTTATGCTCTTTCGATTTATATAGGTATGCTCCTCGTACGACCAGTAGTTACTGAGCATGTTAATTTCAAAGTTCGCTATATAACGTTTTAGAATTACAGGAAAAGTTTGGAAAACATAAAAAAATACTATTTCCAATGGGTTTTCACTAATAACATTTCACAATACCGAGACGCTATGAACTCCATGTCATAGCGTATCGTTGAGAAGTTCCCAACGCTGCATACGGTAGCTAATTTTTTCTTGGGAGTTCTCCTTAGAAAGTGATCAGGTCTAGAGGTTAGTATTCAAGAGGTTTGGCCGACTTTTAATGAATATACTATAGCGTTTCCAGTATTTATTATGCGTGTTTTATGTTTATCGAAAGTCTGTACAGCCATTCTTGACTTAGTCGCCTGAATTTAATGTTTTTAATGATTACACTTCATATATTAGTGAAGGAAATTCACTCTGTTTCAAAATTGCTCACTTGACCCCTTCACCGCCATTGTTATTTTTATTTTCATCGTATTCTGGATTTATGTATATGTATGTACACTCGGTCCAAAAAGTATCTGCACCCCTACGCTGATCATCAGGTGTGTACAGCTCGATAGGGTTGGTACCTCTGCCTGCAACTACAGTATTAAAATGTAAAACTTGCAAACTAAACAAACCAAAATTGGGACAAGGACAATATAAAGTCAAATTAAATTATCAAAATCGCTATGTGGAAACGATCGTCTCTGACACACGGATATAGTTGCAGGCAGAGGTACCAACCCTATCGAGTTGTACACACCTGATGATCAGCGTAGGGGTGCAGATACTTTTTTGACCGAGTGTAAATACATAAATCCAGAATACGATGAAAATAATTATGGCGGTGAAGGGGTTAAGTGAGGCATTTCTGTTTTGTGTATTATGTTTCATATTTTTGTTTGCTAAATATTTTTTTCCACATACTGTATTGACTTTGATTAGTTGTCTATTGTCTTTATATTGTGTCGTCCCAGTTTTGGATGATATTAAAATTGGCTACCGACTAACTTTAGGAATAAAATGCAAGTTGTTACATATATTTTCTTTTGTTTTCAGGTCAAGTGTTCCCATGATGTAGCAACAATCGGTTGGCTGTTGCCGTGGTGGTATGGCTGCCTGGTCCCGGCCTCTACTGCTTTAAGAAATGTAAGTACAGTACTGTACTGTATATTCATAATCGTTTTGTTTTTGGTTGCTTAGTTTATCATAATGTATGTTCCATCAATTGTGTCTATTCAATCAACTTCCAGTTACTTAAGCAGTTGACTTGTGTTGATGCTTTTAATAAACCAGTGAAGTCGCACCTATTTCTGAAGGCTTATGATACTGCGGATCATAGAGTTACTGTACTGATGACTATAAACATATATTTTTTGTTTGAAAAATTGAAGTTAATGCGAGCGCTCGTGAATCATCTTTGAGAATTTGCGCTCGTACAATACAGTACCAGCCTATTATTATTATTATCTACAGTTGTTGGCTTTGTTGTACTTTGTCGTGTACAGTGGCGCTAATAAGTCATTACGTTGTCATGACGTCATTACGTTTGGCTTGCTTTGTGCTGTATTAATGTCTGTCAGATGTTGTTGTTGTTCCCCAAGCTGCCTGGCCGAACAGCCCCAAGTAAGGCCAAGGCCATAACTGAGCGCCCCCACAGAACCCTCCCTGCCGACCACAATAAAGCCTGGGTGACCGAAGCCACTCCATGGCGAGGAGCTGAGGAGGGTGCGGAAACGCCCGGGAAACCAAAGCCCCACCCAGGGCCCTGTGCCTCTCAGCAATTATGAAGAGAAAATTGAGGGGCAAAGGAAAAATGTGACGCTTTGGCTTCCAATCTTGGTAGATTGGGAGGTCAATCCACGGAAGAGACGCCGTCACTTGAGATCTAGAAAATATATAAGTAAAAGGAACAGTCAGAGTAAGCTATGGGTATGGCAGAGATCGCTCAGTTCTCACTCTGATAGACCAGCCCATTTCCACATGACTAGAACCCAATCCTCTCAGCATCAGCTAGGAAAGGCCCTAGAAAGCCACCTTTGGCATGGGGATAGCTCCCCTATTTCAACCCCTTTTGGGGTTGGGCACCCGCTTGTCTGTCAGATGTTGAATAGGGGGGGTAAGTGTAGGAACATGTTTGTATATATCAGTCGATACCCGGTATGAAGAAATGAAGCCTGGGTATTGCTGATACCAATTATTGATCAAAATATACTTGGTGCCGAGACATGACTTATTAGCGCCACTGTAGTTTGTCGTGTACTATTATGCATTTCTATGGTTGATGTATACTTGTGAATATTGTGATTGTATTGTTCTTTGCTTGGGTACTTTATATATTGGTTAGACACTTATGTTTTTCAGTATGGCTTGATTTGCTGTATCATTGAAACTCCCAAAATCAGTATTTCCCTGTTCTTATGACTTGAATTGCTCCGTGTGTCCTGGCATTTTGGTTCGAACGTCCCTTGATTTTGGCCCTGTCACTCTTTCAACTCTGGGGGAAGACACTCGCTACAGGCAGTTTTGCTTTTTGTCTCCCTCACTCATATAGAAAAAACAAATAGGTTTTGCTTGTGTATGGGTATATATTTGATAAGCTCTTGTTTGCTTGAATAGTTTACTTTGATATTTTCTCTACTTTTGAAATGCCTCCTGTTGTTGCTCCCTTTTCTTTGCTTGTCAGTTTGTTTTTAGTTTTATCAATTGTTTTGTTTGGATATTATGTTAGTTTCCTGAATGTTTAGCGTTATGTTGCTTTTGTTGTTTATCCTATATAGTTTGCTTAACCCCTTCATGATTGACAGTACAGTAACTTGGCTATCATTGTACATTGTTCTTGTCCGTTAACCCTTTGAGTACCAGAAGTAACTTGGCTATCATTGTACATTGTTTTTGTCCGTTAACCCTTTGAGTACCAGAAGTAACTTGGCTATCATTTTACATTGTTTTTGTCCGTTAACCCTTCGAGTACCAGAAGTAACTTGGGTATAATTTTACATTGTTTTTGTCCGTTAACCCTTTGAGTACCAGCGATGTGAGTTAGATTTGTATTGTGGCTATATTTTGACGATTGGTGGTTAAAAGGGTTGGTGGAGATATTATTGATGCCTTATTTTTGGCTAGAGGTCCTTCCTAAGCTGACTAAAATAGTCTTGCTGTCAGATTATAAAGAGGACCTCTCTGGTACGGTATTGAATGTGCGAGTTGCTTATCTGTTATGCGCAGTGATTTTGATTTGGTCTTTTGTCTTTATATAGTCTCATCTCAGTTTGTTTATTTTGCAAGTTTAGGTCTATTGGTTTGAATATTCGCTTTACTTCATTTCTCATTAAAAAAAAAAATTAGGTTGGTCATTATTGTTTGTGCATTTAGTTGTCTTGAGCATCCAGTCATTAGATACCTGTTGATGCTGGATTTCCCTTTAATTTTGTTGCTCAAGCATAGCTTCCACAATGTTGATAAGTTCTTTTAGTTTTGATTATGGCTATATAATTTATTTGTATCCACATTTGAATTTGTCCCAGTTTTAGTTTGCTTAGTTTGAAATTTTAATTTATTGATGAAACATTGCTTAGCAATATAGGTATGGCATATTTACTTAGGTCCTTACTATGTTGTATTTCACAGTACCAATAATTGATGCCTTCTTTTATTTGTATAATTAATTATCAGTATATGCTCAGGCAAATAAACTTATTTAGTTATACTTTTATTAATCTTTACTCAGTTTAATATGAGAGACTCCATATTATTGGTACATGTACTCTCTAAGCCAGTCAGAAATTTATATTCTTGTTATAGTCCATTATTTATATGCATCAGTCACTTGAACCAGTTGTCCATTGTATCCATGAAGTTTGGAATGTTAAGTTATTTCCATAGAAATTTTGATTAGTTCCTTTGAGTTTTAGTTTGTTTATTTTGAAAGTTTTAAATTATAATTTGGCAAAGCCAAATGTTACAAGGTTTGAGAAACAAGTATACCAGGTCAATTTTATTAGACAGAAATAACAATAAGTTTTAAAGGTTTTTGTTAATTTATAAAGTTCATAAATTTTATAAGTTATTCATAAAACATAGCGACATAAAAAATATCCAGTACCCAAAGAAATTACAGTACAACCTTTTAGTAACCGTTCAGTTTCCAGTTATTTTGCCCTTATCGTCTTTGGAAGTTTTAAATTTGAATTTGTCATGTCCAATGACTTTAGTCAATGCTGCTTTATAGTTATGATTGAATTGTATAGTAATCAATTGAAAGTATATCATTGTCACCGATGCTTTAAAAATCTATAATTGTTGTGATATTACTAAAGTATTTAAAGTGATCAAATATTATCTATTTAAAACAGCAGACTAGTTGTTGATAATTCCAAAGCCTAAGGTTTGTAAGTGATGCAACTAGTAGTTACTAGAAGTACATTAAGTAGTCTATTGAAAGGTGCTGGAGTAATTTTAACATTCATATAATATTTGGAAATACAGTAAAAGTTTTGAATACCATAATATCTATTATAATACATGTAATAGGATAGTTCACCTTAGGTTCTCTGAATATTTAAATCCCATTCAGTAAAGTAAGAGTATTTTGTTAAAGTAAAAAAAAATAAAAAAATAAATCATATCAGCCAAAAAAAAAAGTCAAAACAATGAATGGAATTTAGAATTCAGTTAGCTTGTCACTTTGCAAAATTCAGGAAAAAATTTCATTGGTTTGGACTTTGGAAAATTCAGTTCAGATATGTTCAGCAAAATTTTTCAAAGTGGAACTTAAAATAAATTCAGGTGTAAACTTGGGAAAATTTCAAAAGTCCAGATCAGAACTAGACTTGTGAAATGTTCCAACATTTACAGTGAAATTTTGCTAAGTTCCACTGGACTTTGACAAATTTCATTCACCCCCAGAAATTTGCTAAGTCCAGCCTCAGAGGCTGGACTTAGCAAAATTCTGGGGGAAATCAGTCAAAAGTCTATGGGGTGAAACCCAAACATTTCACACCACGAAAACTTTTCTATCTCAAGATTCTTACTGGCAATTTGTGGAGATAGGTTCCACTTGACCAACCAGGATTGGCCCAGCAACTCTGTGCATTTCAAACCTAACCTCACATAGCCAATCTTTTCATTAGCTCAACTAACCCTTTCAGTACTTATTCTGGCTAACCTCAAAAGATTTTAGTCAGCTTAGCAAAGAGGTCCTTTCTAAGCTGATTAAAATCATCTGAGGCTAGCCATAGTACCAAAAGGGTTAATAGAACTCATGACAAGTATGGGCTATGGAGGTTAAGTTTGAAATGCACTAAGAACACATGCAACCCAGAAAAAACAGTACAAAACCAAACATTGTCCGAGAAACATTACTTGCAATCTTAAGAGACTTTAAGACCAGACAAATAGCTCTGAACTTTATCATTATGCTTCTAAAACATTCAACCACATTACTTAAAAGAACTTTGGTTTAGCACTTTCAGTAATGATGGTTGAACATATCCAGAGTTCATAATGATCCTTTGGTTGTCAAACTGTTCATTCTAGGTTGCTAAACTTTATATCATGTGTGCAGTATATAAATATGGTCAACTATCACATAACAGCCAAAGAAACTTTTAATGATTTATATAAACAAATCTTAGTAAAATATCTGTATATGGTAACAAATGTTACTTTTATTATGAATGTTATTTAAGAAAATATTACTATGTTAAGTGATATTTTCACTTACCATGCAAACAAAGCATGTATTTTCATAAATGGCATGAATCTTTACATCAACCAGCTATTTTAAATCTTTAAGGTATTTTGGCAGATTTTTTCAGTCGGTGATAATGCAAACCCAAGATATAAAGTTTTAAACCTACATAAATGCAGCCAAACCATTGCTTACATGATACAGTACACTCTTAAGCAAAAATAAGTACACCAATGGAATCATGAACCTTTAACCCTCATAAAAGAATAAGTCATGCTGGCTAAGGAGAAACTTCAGGAAAACCTCTAGGAATAATAAAGTATAAAACTCAATTAGATCCAGATCCTTCCAAAGCTTAATAAAATCACCCAATAGCCAGAATTAAAAAGTCATGCTGGCTAAGAGAAATTCTATGCACTTAAGGAATAATTAAGAGCATAAATGCAAAAATAATTCCAAAGCAACATAAAATGATCAAATAACCAGAATTAACTTACTCATATCAAGGGGCTGATAATCACCTTCAGTAATTATAGCAGTAAATATATAAAGGCCAAAATTCTAAACCAATTCAAATATGATTCACTTTGGGAATATTGGCTAGCATTCAATTATATTCAGCTTAGGAAGTACCACATCAATCTCAAGGGTTAATACATTACTATTACCCCTCTCATTGCTAGTCTTCCTAAGCTGCATATAATAGTAAGGTAACCTAAATTAACTTAGTGATTCATATTCCTCAATGGGTTAACTAAAAAGGCTAAAGTAAATAAACTGTATTACCACACCTATTTCCTGGTCAAGTCTTCCCAAGTTATAGAAATCTCAAACTGATTACCCATTATTAATCTTAGTGGCAAAGATATCTGGCTTAATTATAATAGAAGTCCTTTATAATTGCCAAATATTCTTTACCATTAACATCAATAAAAGGGAATCTAGCATGATATTTTCATAATTTGGGAACGGCCAGCCAGGGAATAGGATAGAAAACTTTCAGCCCATTTCTTCTAGCCTTTTAGAGTTTCAAGAAGGTTGGCCTATCATATATTAAAATACAGAACCAAATTTGTAAGCAGTCTATTTTCTTTGAAATATCAATATAAATACCATCACAAAAATCAAGGGACATTAATATATATCAAAATGCACAAGTACATTTCCATAAATATTTCATCTCAAAGTTAGATTTCAGTGGGCATTTTCTATTAATATAACTTTTTAAAACACTGCATACAAATCTTATCCTGTACCCTAAATTACTTTTTCTCAAATAGGTTCAATAGATTCCATAGCATGTACTTATTTATGGCTAAAGAGTATCTCAACAGAATAAATTTTAGAATGTGCAAACTTTTAGTGATGTCAAGTAGACAGTCCTTGACAACATCTACTAAAAGTATATGGAGTAAAATAATTTCTAGTTCATATATTTTAATTTTTGTATATATTATATTAAAGATTATTTTAAGTATCGATTTGTTTAAGTCCCCGATCATCAGGACACCCACCCTACCCCAGCTTCTGAGCAAGGAGTGTATGGTGGTAAAAACTGAATCATTTTGAAAGCATATATAATTTTCCTCATAAATATACCATGACTTATATTTTCAGAGGGAATTACATTGCCTTCATAAATCAATACTTAATTAGTCTTCAAACATACACAAAATAATGCACATTCTAAACCATCATTCCATTAAAGATTTAATTACTGTATTATGCAGTTGTAGAAAAATATGCATAGCTTCTATATCCAGTATTAATAAAGACAACTTTGAGTAGGCATAATAATAAAATTAAATATCGCAAAATTTCTAGTACAGTACTTCTATTTTATTTTTATTTTATAGGAAAATTGGGATTGGGCCTGACTATATAGATAGCATTTTTAGTATATACAAATTCCCAAATTAATTACTTTAATTGCAAAGTATTTTGGCAAATACGAAGATTTAATTCAAATTTAATTTCCATTTGGGCTCGGTCTCAAGTCTGCCAACCCCAGCTATGGGGTATGTGCCTGAGTAATTGACACCAAATTTCATTACTTTAATTTTTCAGTCTTTAGATAAATGCTCAAATATTTCAAAAAATCTATTTATTTAAATTTTAAAACTCCCTGTGTGGGCTCTCTCTCAAGTCGGCAAACCCAAACTATGGGGTATGTACCAGAGTATATATTTAATTACTTTAATTTCAATTTTACAAGCAATATTTTTTCAATCATATTTTTTTAAATTTTACTTTTCAAATTTTTGATTAATTTCTTTCTATTAAACTCTCAAGTTGTCAATATTAAAACTCAATCAGAACAATTATGCATCATCTACAACTGCATCTCGAAAAAGTAAACTTTAATCATCTATACAAACAGAACTTTCACCTTTAACTTTCAGTATACAATTACTTCCTTTATTCTGGCTAATGGAGATTTTATTCAGCTTAGGTAGGGGCTGTGAGAGTTAGGTTGATCTACTCATTGCCCTTTACACTCTCCAAGGTCCCTCTTAAACTGCTCAAATTTGTCAAAAAGCCAGAATATGGAAACATAGATTGCATTCCAAATAGATTAATACACCAATGGGTTAGTGAAATTTTTAGCTTCATGTTAAACAGACAAATAAATACATAAAATCATAAATATAACAAATAAGCCCTTTACAAATGTAGTAATAATTTTATAAAACTATGTATGAACTAAACCTATACCAATTAATTGTACTAATCATTCAATAAAACTATGAACTCACTAAAAGCCTATTAATTATACCTAATGTAGTAGTAATTCTATAAAACTGAACTGAAAGCCTATTGATTATACCTATAACTAAAATCTAACTTTCATACTGTACTATAGACCAAGGCATCACTATCTCCATCAGTCTTCCCTAGTACCATAAAACAATCCTTATTACCATATATAGGTACAGTACTGTACTGTATTAACCCGTACAGCCCCAGCGACGCGTCTTGCGTCGGCGATGTATGTAACGCACAGCCCCAGAGACGCGCCTGGCGCGTCACCCTAATTGCGCCGACCGTAACTTCAGGTGTAGCCACTCAAGAGGGCTCAGATTTGTATGGGAACGGTGTACCTATCCCACGCAACCGTGCCGATGGTTGAAAACTCTCAAAGTCCACGTGCGTGCGCGTGAGCGCGCAATAACCTGTTTTTTGGGGATAATTGCCTTCAATTTTTTACTCCTGTAAAATACGTTTTCGGGGGCTCTGTAGGACCATTTTTTAAGCTTTTTGAGCGTTTTTCCTTCATTCCTAACCCATTCGCTATTGTTTCTGGAATAAAACCATTTTTTGAAAACCGGCCGGGTTCTGGTGAACAAACATTACAAAACTAGCCGGGGCTGGACGGGTTAATAACCATTCTCATAAGCTATAACCAAGTTTGAGCCATAAGCAAAAATAACACAAATGTAACCTTCCCATTCCAAGTATTTTAAGGATATATACCGTAAAAATTATAACTATTTTTCAATCCTCACTCCTAAATAAAGCTATATATCCCATATATATATATATTCCCAATGACTAATTAGAGTTTACAGAAATCTACAATAATCTGCCCAAAAATTTACTTTCAGATAACTGGTACTGTACTAGAGTAATAAAGCTAATATTTCTAGCATTTGGAAAGTCAGCCAGGGTATCTTATTTACCCGATAGCACTATCGTTAGGGAGTGCTGTACTGTATTTTATATATTATTTTGTAATAGTATAGATATCTTATCAATATTTGTATTTTGTACTATTGTTAGTCTTGTCATGTTGCAAATTTGATTTTAAATAATTGACATTTAACATTTAGTTTCTTTATTCATGCAAAGTTTAGTAAAATTTGCCAGAACGTCCCGGACTTCCCAAACTTGACTACTTCCTTTAAAGTGACTATAGTGCGTAGTTATATGTGCGATTAGTTTGCTTGGGAAACCGATTAACTTGCTCATGTAGTAATGTACACCCTATGTGGTGGATTGTGTTCTTTTATTTAATAATTTTCATTTTAGTAAGCGTTTTTTCCACATAGCGATTTTGATAATTTAATTAGACTTTATATTGTCCTGGTCCCAATTTTGGTTTGTTTAGTTTGCAAGTTTTAAATTTTAATTTATAGGCAATTTCCTCAGAGCATCAGTCACATTTTCAGCCCCAATTATATAGATTACACTATTCTTAGACTTCACTGGACTTTATATAAATGACAAACAGTTACTTTCTTCAGGCTAACATTTGTTGTTGAATTCTTAGCCTTCCAGCCTATTAAACTAATTTTCAGAATGTATAGACCATTAATCCACTTTTACTCAGCTTAGGAAGGATCTAAAGTTATAAATGGACAATTAAGGTTTGCTTCCATTCCCGTAGTATTTTTTAATTATTTCAGGTAATTTACTCATTACACCATTAGGTAAATCTTTTACTTATACATTTAATTTATAATTTAAAAGTTCTATACAAACACTTCACTTAGGGATACTGCATTTGCAACAATAATAATTATATAGTACTGTATATTCTTTGAGAGTACCGGATCAAATCAAAAATTTTACTGCAAACTTATTTGCCATTAGTCTCACAAACTAGAATGGAGTTCCACTTACACCAACATTATTTGCTCTTACTTTATAAGATTTCAAACTTTATTGCTAATTGCTATTTTGACAAGTACTTGGTCTGTATATAGTCATTTGTGTTTTAGTGTCTTGCAACTTTTACATTCAAATTTCTAACTAAGCTGCCAGACTAATTACAAAAACATTAAAGACTACAGTATATAGAACCAATCATTATCAGATCTTTTACCAAACTTATTCCTAGCATATTTTACTATTTATAACTAGTCACTACTACAACTAGGTACTTCTATTTTCAGCCTAACCCTATCCATTGAACAATACAGCATATCAAAATGTATAATGGGCTTATATGGTATATATACAATTCACATCTCATATTTGTCTTTATTTACCAATGGAGCAAAAAATGTCAAAAACTTACAATAGTCCATTAAAATCAGAGTCGGTAAAATAAATTAGGTTAAAGCTTGGATACTGCAGATAAATTCCTTTCCTTAACTTAGGAGTTAACGAAAGCAACTCTAATCAGTAACCAAAGCTCTCCCATTCACTTTTACCTTGCCAAGTTCGGTTTGTATAAATTTACTCCGTTAGCAATGTTTACAGAATCCTTACAAACTTAAAATATTTCCAAAACACCAGGATGGAAATTCTTTTAAGTTAATAAACACCTTCAGGATTACGAAGCGTTCAGTTTATTCGATCATTACATGCTTTTATTCACCTTAGGAAGGATCTATGGATTCATATTTTTTCACCAACCAACTTTACTTCTAAACTCAATGAAAAATACAGGAGACACTCCAAGGACTCGAACCAAGGATATTACTAATGTAAATTTAATTAAAAATACTGTACATGTGGCACTCCAAGGACTAACCTAGGAGACAGAAATTCTGAAATGCATGACGCTATCAAGACCGTTAAAGAATTATGCACAAGGCTACGATATATTGGGTAGATTTGAGTTGCCAAAGACCTTCCTAAAACACAGAAATTATATAAAGATCGAATAAACTTTATGCGCATCTTAATACCGAGGGAGCCAAGACTCTCCAAACATTGCTTCCGAAGGAATATAAATGATACCAGTGGAACAATTAATACCCCGAAGCTAAGCCTACATAAACAAACTCGCTCTCTCTCTCTCGCTCTCTCCGTTCATCCCTATATCCCGGGCACCTCGGGGGCAGGACCTGACGTTCGGAATCAGTACTAGTTGACTACCTTTTTGCTTGCGAGCAGGAGACAGGTTCATGACCGTACTAGTTTTCAGGCTGCAGTCGTGGGCCCGGAATATACTCAAAAAACAAATAAAATAAAAGTTCTACAGCTAAAAACATTAAATTTAAAGTTACCCTTCCTAGCATAATCCCACCCCCTATCTCCCAGAATATACTAACAAAACCATAAAAATAAAAGTAATAAATCTAATAAGTACCACCCCATTTAAATAACAGTTATAAATCTAATAACACCCCATTCTTATCAATTACAAACTCAAATTTACTTTAATAAACTGATGAAAGCATATAGTCCTCCCGGGATTCGAACCAGGGACACCACACCCAGAACATAAGCACCTTAGGCCATTACACCAACAACTTTACTTCTAAACTCAATGAAATCAACAAATACATGTGGCACTCCAAAGACTCTAACCTAGGATACTCACACCAAAATTATACTTTAATTTTGAAGTTAATCCCCCCACCCAAAACTATTCTCCCCCGCCCCGAGAGATATGCTCCGCGGTTCCAATATTCAATATGTGAACTAACTTACTGCGTTCAATCCCCATTTTAGGGTAGAAGTACTGTACAAGGGGCAGATCCCTTCTGTCACTCCTCCATTCACATTCAGGATAAGTAGAAGGTTACGGCATTACATTTTTGGCAAGATTCGGATATTATCTCTAATAACTTTAATTTTACTTTCATCACAGCTACCCTTACAGTTTTATTAAGCTTAGGAAAGATCAGTACGAATCAAATACTCTTTGATGCCATACACCCTTCATAAACTTAATAAAATTGAAAGAAAACTACAATAAAGCAGGAATTACAGCACACATTAGGGCACCCACCCTAACCCAGCAGAGAGTACATGGTGGTAAAAACTGCATCAAATATAATACTTAGCCATTTTGATTAGTAGTCTTGTCTTTTTACTGCGTTCCTTTAAGTTGTTGGTTTATTTTGCAAGTTTTACATTATCATTTCAGTTAAAAAGATAGTTAAACTTGCTTACATTTGCCCCATTTGTGTGGCATTTTTATAACTTTGTAATTTACAAGAAATCGGCCTTTGGCCGAGCCATTTTTCTACCGAAAAAGGCACCAATTTATTTTGAGTGTCTTTAGTATTTATTTAAACCTTTGAAGTCAAAGGAATTTTTTTATTAATTTATATTTTTTAACCAAAACTTTACTTCTAAACTCAATGGAATCAAAAAATACAAGAGACTCTCCAAGGACTCGAACCTAGGATACTCACACCAATATTCCGCACATTTATGCATTATGCTATCAAGACAATTAACATTAAAGGTCATAGTTTAAGTAGAACGCTATCAAATCATGCCAAAATATTACAATCCTTCGTAACCGTACCTATTCTTCCATCACGATCACACAAAGTTAATAAAGTATCCTACTTGTTCCACCGGGTTTATCATTTTAAAGTTTACCCTGTAAGCATATCATTTGGCTACATTCATGTTTATAGAGGATATATCACATTAGGCTGGATTTAGAAGTTGTAATAGAAATGGGGGGAGGGGGAAGGGGGATTCAGGGCGCTACAGGACAGACCGTCACTTTCAACATAAATACTAATATTCGCCGCGGTCCCTTCAAGGTCCGGTACTAACGGCTCATATTTTCTAGAACATTTACCGATGAACAGACTGTCGGCATAGGCCCAGAATATTTAAAATATTATAGTATGGACAATTTTCTATCAAAATATGTACAAAGGGTACTTTTTAAGCTTGATTGAAGTCTAGAGCAAACCAAATTTTTTCTATCGAATATTTTTTTTTTTTTTTTGTAAAGTTGGATTGAAAGTCTACAGAGCAAACCAAGACATTTTTCTATCGAAAAATGCACAAGGGGTGCTTTATATTAAGCTTTATTGAGGTCTAGAGAGCAAACAAAGTAATAAATAAATAAGCAATTAAATACGCCACTCCATAGATAATATTTCTTATATTTTAGTTTATTTTAAGCCATGCGAGTCTTTTTCTAGACTCAGTGGTCTGGTTAAACAAACTTTTAATTCATTTTAGCAAGCTTTTTTTCCAGTGATTTTGAAGTTATTTTGACTGTCAAAGTTCTGGTTTGTTTAGTTTGCAAGTTTTAAATTTTAATAAGTAAATAAGCAAATAAATAAGCCGTTCTAGATATTAATAATAATAAATACAATGGGGAAGGTGACCGAGTACAGTATATAGATAGTATATAGATAAAGAGTAACCCTCTCCGACATAAGATGCAATTTTGAGCCTATTGGGGATACTTTAAAGCCTTTGTTACCATCAGGGGTATTAAGAAACCTTTAGTTAAGTTACTTCAACCTCTGCAGTTGTCTTTAAGTTAGCCGTGGCCAGAAAACTAATTTTAGAGAGGTAATTATAACCCAGAGAACTTTCTTTTTGCTAATCTGGCAACCTCCGAGTCATAAATGCGTGAAAGGGTAGAGTACTGTGGGACCAGTTTTTACTTTTAACCGTTAATTTGCTAATGTGATGGCGAAGATTTAGGGAACTGATTGTAAAAGAAATATTCTAATTCAGTGCACGCTCATTTTATTTCATAGGTTTGTAGTGTTAAAAGTTTAATTTCCGATAAATTTTAATGCGTTTTTCCACATAATTATAAGGTGGGGTTTCTATTATTTTAAATTTTAAAGTTATATTAACCCGTACAGCCCCAGCGACGGGTCTGACGCGTCGGCGATGTATGTAACTCACAGCCCCAGAGACGCGCCTGGCGCGTCACCCTAATTGCGCCGACCGTAACCTCAGGTGTAGCCACTCAAGAGGGCTCAGATTTGTATGGGAACTGTACGTATCCCACGCAACTGTGCCGATGGTTGAAAACTCTCAAAGTCCACGTGCGTGAGCGTGAGCGCGCAATAACCTGTTTTTTTTGGGGTAATTGCCTTAAATTTTTTACTCTTGTAAAATAAGTTTTCGGGGGCTCTGTAGGACCATTCTTTAAGCTTTTTGAGCATTTTTTTGTGGTTTTTCCTTCATTCCTAACCCATTCGCTATGGTTTCTGGAATAAAACCATTTTTTGAAAACCGGCCGGGTTCTGGTGAACAAACATTACAAAACTAGCCGGGGCTCCACGGGTTAACTCAGACATATGACGCGATTTTGAGCCTATTAGGGATACTTTAAAGCATTTGTTACCATCAGGGGTATTTAGAAACCTTTAGTTTACTTACTTCAACCTCAGTTGTCTTTGAGTTAGCTGTGGGCAGAAAACTAATTTTAGAGAGGTAATTATAAGAGTGAGAACTTTCTTATTGCTACTCTGGCAACCTCTGCGTCATAGGAGTCTGAAGGGGTTAATTTGAACATTAACTTTTAAAGTTTTATATATAAAATTTACTTGCGAATGCAATACCGAAGATTTTAAAGGAACATTGTAATTCAGTCCATACATTAGAAGTTTGTAGTTTTCAAAGTTTAAATTCCAATAATTTTAAATTAATTTTTACAAATTTTTGTTAGTGCGCTTCGATAATTTTAGATTTTAAAGTTACATTTATTAATATGAACAGTACTTAGTTTCAAAGTTAGGCTATATATTTTAATTGCTGTACAAAGTATCCATACTTAAAAAGTTTGCTGGATTGCCCACTTTAGATTGAGATTAATTATATATATGGTCGATTTACTTTGCCAGAAAAAAGTCCAATTCTATAAAATACTATCCAGCAATTTAAATATTACTTTAGTGCACATTTACTCTTAAATTCATAGATTAATTTATAGTTTTAATTTTCCATTTTGTATTTAGCATGATTTCTATAGCGATTTCTATTACTAATTTTTACTTTAATTTGAATTTGTCCCAGTTTTATGTTTATTATTTTTAAATTTAATTATCTATATATTTATCTATACAGTATTATTACTTAGTTTATTATGGGGGAGGAGGGGAGGGGATCATTCTTAACCAACATAGTCAGACTAATTTCAACAAGGGACGTTAATTTACAACCAACAAATCCAACATAACATTAATATATCCGATCTAACTTCTCCAACCTTATTGAACAGAAGCGATGTGTGTGGAGAGTTGAAGTAGAGGATTGGAGATAAAGTAGATTGGAGATCCTAGCGACGTTAATCTTCAGACGTTGAGCTTGAAATAATCGAGACTTTGGGAAGGTCTTGGTCGGCTGTACGATCCTGGTGCTGTAAAGCGTAGACAAAGGTTAGTGGATTCCATGGTATACATTTGTGGATATACATGCAGCAAATTTTAAGACCGAATGCTCCACACATACGTGCAGTTTCAGGCTCTTGTCCTAATGGTGGCGTTCCAGGCAACCCTGTTAAGGGCTGCTCCACTTCAATTTTTTGGATTTGAGATCGGCACGTATAGTCTGATCACAAGTTTATTTTAAAATAATAATTTCCGATAAAGTTAAATGCATTTTTTTCACCCATTTTGTTTAGGGCGTTTCGATAATTATTAATTTTAGTCTTAAAATTAACAGATAGCTCAAAAGTTACCGTTCAAATTAAAAAAAAATAATTCCTACCCAAACTTTTTACTCTAAAATCATATTTTTCATTAAAAGTGACTCATAATTCTTTACCATCAACATCTATAGCTCCAAAACAATAGGTCAAATTATACCGGTACCTATAATAACCTATACCGGATTCCAAACAACTATGCAGAAAATCTTTAACATTAACCTCTATAATTATACTATTTCGAAACCATCAGCCAGGGAATGGGTAGAAATTTACAGCTCATTTGCTCTAGTCTTTTTTGAATTACAGATATTATAAAACTAAAATAAATGTAAAATAGATAGAAGGGGAATGGTACAGTAACTATAGATAGAAGGGGAATGGTACAGTAACTATAGATAGATAAAACTATGTCTAGCATACCGGTACCTATAATAAACAGGGTATAGATTACTATAACATTAAATACTATCTACTGAACTTTTTTTCATAGTTTTATGAAGTAGACTCCTTCCTCCCTCATGAATAACCCCATTACTTTGGCAATTTTAAGACCTTTTACCCCATTGTCAATATTATGTCTCATTGTGCCATTTATCCAACTGTCCTGCTGGCCAATAGAGACTTTTAGGGGGAACCGCCCATATATCCTTAGATTTTTTTTTTTTTGGTTCGCCCATATGTCCTTAGATTTTTTTTTTTTGGTTACAAAGAGCGAGTATTTTTTAACTTCAAGGTCTAGGGACCAAACAATATACAGTAGGTCTCTTCTTAAAGTATAAAATACATTAAAACTAGTATTCCTTAAATTGTAAAACTTTCAACATAAACAAACTAAAACTGGGACGACAAAATAAAGATAGAACTAATCAAATATTAATAAAATTTTAAATTAATACTTTCACTTGAAACTTCCCATTTTACATTAAACAATGAAACTATTAACAATACAGTATGTACAGTTGCCCAAATAACTTCTGGACCTATGTGATCTTACACATCTAAATTGAATGTACACCTTATGATTTATTATACAGTAGACTCTCAAGATTAGTCAACTCTTAATGGAGATTTTTTCACCAACCAACTTGTGGCACTCCAAAGACTTCAACCTAGGATACTCTCACCCAAATTCCGCGTATTTATGCGTTACGCTATCAAAATTAATACTTAAAGGTGGGGGCTCATGGGTTGAGATAAACATGGAATGATAATTGCCAAGCTGTACATAATTATCTTGCAAAATGCAATGGCACTGAAATAATTATTAACAATGGTATAAAGGATTTTGTGGATCGTCTATACTGGGCCTGTGACGTCATAGTGACGTCACACCAGTATCCTTATCCTAGACTGGATGGTGGACTTACACTCTTGTGACGTCACAGGCCCGGTATAGACTATCCACAAAATCCTTTATACCATTGTTAATAATTATTTCAGTGCCATTGCATTTTGCAAGATAATTATGTACAGCTTGGCGATTATCATTCCATGTTTATCTCCACCCATGAGCCCCCACCTTTAACCGATAATTTCTTTCACTCTAACACCAAACACCTCCCGAAGAAATCAATGAAACCCTGTGATCCACCAGGATTCGAACATAGGTTACCACAGATTTTAAACACTGTACATTACACCATCAAGAGGGCGGGTGCCCAACCCCGAAAGGAGTTGAAATAGGAGAGCTATCCCTCCGCCAAAGGTGGCTTTCTAGGGCCTTTCCTAGCTGATGCGGAGAGGATTGGGTTCTAGTCATGTGGTGATAGGCTGGTCTATCCGAGTGAGAACCGAGCGATCTCTGCCATACCCATAGCTTACTCCGACTGTTCCTTTTACTTATATATCTTCTAGATCTCAAGTGGCGGCGTCTTTTCCGTGGATTGACCTCCCTACTGCCAACCTAGAAGTTGGCAGATCGAGAGCTTTTTTTGGGAACATTTTTCCCTTACCCCTCAACTTTCCCTTCATAATTGCGGAGGGGCACAGGGCCTTGGGTGGGGCTTTGGTTTCCCGAGCGTTTCCGCACCCTCCTCAGCTCCCTGCCTTTGAGTGGCTTCGGTCACCCGGGCTTTGTTAGTGGTAAGCAGGGAGGATTTTGTGGGGGCGCTCGTTTATGGCCTTGCTCGAGACCTTGGGGCTGTTCGGCCAGACAGCCTGGGGAACAACAACAACACCATCAAGACTTAAAAAGATCGCGAAGAATAACTTTGATGGACAACTGTACAAAGACTGCCAAACTTAAAATAAACAAAATGAAGCTTACATATTGCCGATACCACTTATTGATCAAAACATACCTGGTGCCGAGACATCACTTATTAGCGCGACTGTACACCCTATGTGGTGGATTGAGTTTTTATTTATAAATTATCTTGCGCAAGCGTTTTTTCACATCGCGATTTAGTGAAGTGCTTTTGTCTATCCAAATAGGGTTTAAATTACTACTCTATGCACTTATTTTACCATCGTATACAAGATCATAACGAGGAACATACGTCTGTGGGCAACTGTACAAAAGATCAAACTTAAAATACCAAATGCATCTAAATATTAACCGATTAGTATTCTTTTAGAGCGGTACATCAAACTTCAAACTCCAGAACTCTAAAATTTGCTAAAAATAAAATAAAATCTTAAAAATACTAACCGAACATTGGTCCTGTAGAGTGGTACATCCCACGTTCAGTCACCGAGCCCGAATACCATGCCCTACGCTGCATCCATCCAGAACTAGTCGGGTCCCCCACGCTCCTTCCGGCTCCGCAACACATCCACCATACCAGACAATCCAGCCACAACACTGCCTCCCGTCAATTGAAGTTATGATCTGCCAAGGTCCTCGTGCTCTGAAATAAGAGTACAAAAATTAAGTTTCTTTCATGGATTATATGGAATTTCTTATGCTAAGCTTTGACTGTGTATTATATTTGGCCCTACATTAATGTTAGGCCACATTTCTTTTTAAGTTTCAAATACCAAAAGTCTCCAAACACTAACCAAATATTAGTAGTGTAGAGTGGTTGATCAGAGTCCCTTTCTTTGGTGCTCTCATCCATCCTAACGTCCGCCAAGATCACACCCGCTCCATCAGAATCATCAGGCCACAACTCTGCATCCACCACTACTCCACCACCACAACACTGCGTCCACCACCAGGCCGACGAAAGCCGAAAGAGGATCATTTGTTTCAGATCAGTCACGGAGGTTCGAGTCCAGACCACACTCACCCCAACAGTACAGGACAGGGACAAGAAAGAACAGGGTGTTAAACTAGTCATACGGTCTGAAGAATGGAATGTACACTTAAAAATTCACACCACCAACCCACCAATTAACTTTCTAATAATATAATTTTACTTTCGAAATTAACAAAACTCTAAATTGTTATGTGGAAATAAATTTTAATGAAAGAAAATGCCAAACACCTATAAATACTAACCGAATATTAGTCTTCAATGTCTCGCGTCCTTTGGGGCCCTTATCAATCGTCAGTCACCATCACAGACTCTCCATCCACATCACCATCAGGCCATAACTGCATCCAACACGCACAACAACTCTGCATCCACCACACTACCACTACATCCACCATACATAATCGGGCCAAAACTCTGCGTCGTCCACCACCACACCGGGCCAAAACTCTGCGTCGTCCACCACCACACCAGGCCAAAATTATGCGTCCACCACAACAACACTGCGTCCATCAGGCCACAACTCTGCATCCACCACCACCAGGCCAGGGAATCCCAGGCGACCATGCTGACCAATGCCGCAACAAGCTCCTGAGTTTCAGATGACCGTCACCGAGGTTTGAGTCCAGGCCACAGTCCCACCAACAGCACAGGGTGGGGGGGGGGGGGGGGGGGCAAGAAAGAACAGTGTTAAACTATAGTCAATTCTTTGAAACGGACTAAATTGCAAATTTCCCAGAAAGATTTCAGTTATTTTGAAGATTTTACAGTTAAATAGGGTGCTAATTATATACACTGCAAAGACATAGTTGCAATATATTTTCCCATTAAGTATCGAGAAACCAGCTGCTAAGGTATTAAATTTACGGTCTGATTAAATGAAACTGAGTACTGTATAGTACCGGCAATTTTTTTTTTATAACGAATACAACAAAATAAACTTCCATTAAACTTTTTGGCGTTTCTGCACCAAACTATAATTTTACAGTACATCTCTTCTTAAAGTAAACAATACATTAAAACTATTATTCCTGGGCGGGTGCCCAACCCCGAAAAGGGTTGAAATAGGGGAGCTATCCCCCCGCCAAAGGCGGCTTTCTAGGGCCTTTCCTAGCTGATGCTGAGAGGATTGGGTTCTAGTCATGTGGTGATGGGCTGGTCTATTAGAGTGAGAACTGAGCAATCTCTGCCATACCCATAGCTTACTCTGACTGTTCCTTTTACTTATATATTTTCTAGATCTCAAGTGACGGCGTCTCTAACGTGGATTGACCTCCCAATCTACCAAGATTGGAAGCCAAAGCGTCACATTTTTCCCTTGCCCCTCAACTTTCTCTTCATAATTGCTGAGGGACACAGGGCCCTGGGTGGGGGCTTTGGTTTCCCGGGCATTTCCGCACCCTCCTCAGCTCCCCGCCATGGAGTGGCTTCGGTCACCCAGGCTTTATTGTGGTCGGCGGGGAGGGTTCTGTGGGGGCGCTCGGTTATGGCCTTGGCCTTGCTCAGGGCCTTGGGGCTGTTCGGCCAGGCAGCTTGGGGAACAACAACTACAACAACTATTATTCCTTAACCCTTAAAGAGCGGCGCTCGATTTAAGTCGTGCACCAATTTGCAGCAAGTTAGGAGCATTAAGGCTTTTAAAGGGTTAAAATAGAGTGCAAATGGCCGGGAGAGCAGCGGGCCAGACAGCCGACTCCCAGGGCTTACCGCCGCCCATTAACTCGTGTTCCCCGTGTTCTCGAGGCCGGCAGTCTAGCCAGTAGTGAGCATAGCTGGGAAAAATATACAGATATATGCTAAACTTCCATGTTCGTGGCACCACTGCAAGAGAACCAAGAGTGCTACGTAGCTCGTTCTAGTCTCATTTTGAAGCTTTTAGTGCCTAGTTTTTTGCTAAATAAAGTTTTTTTTCATGCAGATGCTCGATTTATCATGCAGGAGGGCCTGAATATGCCCAAATGAGCCTAAAACACCCCGCTAGACAAGGGTTAAATTGTAAAACTATCAACATAAACAAACTAAAACTGGGACAAAATAAAGATAGAACTAATCAAATATTAATCAAATTTTAAATTAATACTTTCACTTTAAACTTCCCATTTTACATTAAACAATTAAATTATTTACAATACAGTATGTACAGTTGCCCAAATAACGTTTGGACCTAGGTGATCTTTTACATCTAAATTGAATGTACACCATATGATTTATTATACAGTAGTTAACTCTCAAGATTAGTCAACTCTTAACCCTTAGGCGCACCTATAGTTTCCAATCAAAGTTTTTTTCCACTCTAAGTATATCTCAGCTCACTCAGAGCCAGTTTTGTGCCCGGCGATAATTTGTTTATGTGAAGTTTTTATCCACCAAAAAATCCTTGTATTTGGATTAATGAGGTACCATCGGCTTAGTTATTGATTGAACTTTAAGATAAGCAAATAAAAACAGAATAAATACAAAACAACCACATTGGGGCACTCCGAAATAAGAATTATTATTATTTTTTTTTTTTAAATACCTTATCTCTTACTCTTGCTACCTCAAAATTTTGGCCACAACATTTTTGATTTGCATACATATGTGGAAGTGGAATTTAATGAAGATTCCACTGGGAACTTCAGAATTACTATAAATCAAATGGTTACGGAGATTCACTAATAAACGTGAAAGTATCGAAAAACAGACGGCTGTACTCCGCTCTCTTCCCAGCCAGCCGTGAGTAAACCGTTAAACTGAGGGGGTTGCCAATTGTACCCATTGAACTAGACTTTATACTTAATATCCATGCCAAATATGACGCGCGTCAGACGAAAACTTAATTTTTGGCGAATATTTTTAAGTTTAATGACCGAAAGAGTAATCGTGCGCCAAAGGGTTAATGGATATTTTTTCACCAACCAACTTGTGGCACTCCAAGGACTTTAACCTAGGATACTCTGACCCAAATTCCGCGTATTTATGCGTTCCGCTATCAAAATTAATCCTTACCCGATAATTTCTTTCACTCCAACACCAAACACCTCCCGAAGAAATCAATGAAACCCTGTGATCCACCAGGATTCGAACATAGGTTACCACAGATTTTAAACACTGTACATTACACCATCAAGACTTAAAAAGATCATAAGGAATAACTTTGATGGACAACTGTACAAAGACTGCCAAACTTAAAATAAACAAAATGAAGCTTAGATATTGCCGATACCACTTCTTGATCAAAACATACCTGGTGCCGAGACATCACTTATTAGCGCGACTGTACACCCTATGTGGTGGATTGTGTTTTTATTTATAAATTATCTTGCGCAAGCGTTTTTTTCACATCGCGATTTAGTGAAGTGCTTTTCTCTATCCAAATAGGGATTAAATTACTACTCTATGCACTTATTTTACTATCTTATACAAGATCATAACGAGGAACATAACTTCTGTGGGCAACTGTACAAAAGATCAAAGTTAAAATACAAAACGCATCAAAATATTAACCGATTAGCATTCTTTTAGAGCGGTACATCAAACGTCAAACTCCAGAACTCTAAAATTTGCTAAAAATAAAATAAAATCTTAAAAATACTAACCGAACATTAGTCCTGTAGAGTGGTACATCCCACGTTCAGTCACAGAGCCCGAATACCATGCCCTACGCTGCATCCATCCAGAACTAATAGAGTCCCCCACGCTCCTTCCGGCTCCGCAACACATCCACCATACCAGACAATCCACCCACAACACTGCCTCCCGTCAATTGAAGTTATGATCTGCCAAGGTCCTCGTGCTCTGGAATAAGAGTACAAAAATTAAGTTTCTTTCATGGATTATATGGCATTTCTTATGCTAAGCTTTGACTGTATTATATTTGTCCCTACATTAATTTTAGGCCACATTTCTTTTTAAGTTTCAAATACCAAACTTCTCAAAACACTAACCGAATATTAGTAGTGTAGTGGTTGATCAGGGTCCCTTCCTTTGGTGCTCGCATCCATCCTAACGTCCGCCAATATCACACACGCTTCATCAGAATCATCAGGCCACAACTCTGCATCCACCACTACTCCACAATATGGCCTTGCTCGAGGCCTTGGGGCCGTTCGGCCAGGCAGCCTGGGGAACAGCAACAACAAACTCCACAACACTGCGTCCACCACCAGGCCGACGAAAGCCGCAAAAGGATCATGCGTTTCAAATCAGTCACGGAGGTTAGAGTCCAGACCACACTCACCCAAACAGTACAGGACAGGGGCTCCAAAATTTCAGACATAAAGGTGGTGTATGTTGCTTCGCAAAATCTGAAATTGCCCTGGAGGAGGTTACTAGTTTCAATTGTCCCTATTTTGATTATTCTATATACAAATTAATTTCTGCTGGTAAATTTAAATACATATGTTGCATCTACCGTTCCCCAAATACTCCTCCAGAGCAAAGTCTTTTTGATTCTCTGTCCTCACAACTCAGTGTCCTCAACTTAAATGCTTCTTCTGAAATCACTGTGTTGGGTGATTTTAATGTCCATAATGTTGAATGGCTCACTCATTCAGCCAGGACTGATGATGCTGGTCTTGAATGTGAGCTATTTGCAGACTCATTTAATCTCATTCAACTAGTCAACCAACCCACCCGTGTACCAGATAATCCTAATCATAATTCCCACCTACTGGACTTATTTTTAACAACCAATTCAGAAAATTATGATGTTACAGTGAGGTCCCCACTTGGATCTTCTGATCACTGTCTGATACAGGCCACCTGTCTATCACCTACCACACCTTCCCACTCTGAACCTGTTTTGGTGACTAAATGGCATTACGATAGGGCAGACTGGGAGGGTCTTCAAGGTTTCTTTATTGATATTCCCTGGACCTCTTTCTTTTCTAATGATGCACACTCCACCTTGAGCCACATACAAGATTTTGTAAAAATTGGAATGGAAACTTTTATTCCTCATCAAAAGTACAGTAAAAGATCTAATTCACCTAAATGGTTTGACCATAATTGTGCTAGAGTAACTGAACAAAAAGCAATAGCCTACAATGCATACACAAGATCAAAACACATGAAGCCTTTAATTACTTTAGAAACATCAGAAATCATGCCAAAACTGTATTAAACCTAACTAAATCAAACTTTCTCCATAAGCAGGCAAATAAACTTCTAAATAATCCAAATGATAACAAAATATTTTGGTCTACTCTTAACTCATTCAAATCCAACTTCACTACTGCTTCATCCATTCCACCATTAAAATCTCCGACTGGCAATCTTGTAAGTGACCCACGAGGTAAAGCTAACCTTCTTGCAGATATTTTCTCCACCAACTCAACCTTAGATGACATAAATCAAGATGTCCCTGTACTTAATTTTAATTCACCTGAAATTCCCTCACTTAAGATCCACACCAGACATGTCAAAACTATTTTGCAGAATCTCTCAGTAGATAAGGCTCCTGGTCCAGATGAAATTCCTCCAATAGTACTTCAGAATTGCTCCTTGGTGCTCGCTCCTGTATTGGCAAAATTTTTCCGTCTGTGTACTCATACCTCATGCTTCCCAGTACCCTGGAAAGAAGCAAACATCCATCCAGTTCCTAAAAAAGGTGCCTCTTCAGATCCATCAAACTACAGACCAATAGCTATAACTTCCACTCTTGGCAAAGTTTTTGAAATTATATTAAACAATCACATAATTAAGCATCTGGAGAATAATAAATTAATCAGTGATAGGCAATATGGTTTTAGACGATGTCGATCAACTGCAGACATTCTTTGCCTTCTTACGCATCAGATCAACCAAGCTACAGACCAACATGGTGAAACACATACAATAGCACTGGATATATCAAAGGCATTTGATAGAGTCTGGCATCAATCCTTATTGTCGAAGATGTCACACTACGGCCTTGCATCATTAGTTCCACTAATTTCTTCTTATCTTCATAACAGAAAAATACGTGTAATGGTAGATGGCCTTTATTCTCAATTTCACTCAATAAATGCTGGTGTTCCCCAGGGATCAGTTTTGGCCCCAACTCTGTTCCTCATTCATATCAATGATCTCATATCTACCACTCATAATCCAATACATTCCTACGCAGATGACTCAACACTCCACAGTTCCTTCACATTTACCAATTCTTTCACCCAACCCGATCTTATAAATTCAAAAATAAACACTGCAATTTCTCTGAACCAGGACCTTTCTAGAATTAATGAATGGGGACAAGAGAATCTAGTTTCCTTTAATGCACAGAAAACCAAGTACATTCAATTTTCTAACCGACAGAATCTCACGGACTCCCATATATTTTTTAATGATGTAAATATTCCCACTTCCCCTAGTATTGACATTCTCGGTGTAACATTAACTACTAACTTGAGCTGGACACATTATGTTAGAAGCATTGCTAAGAATGCCTCTAAAAAACTGGGACTCCTGTACAGAGTTCGAGAATTCTTCACTGACGAGCAGTTGGCCGTAATATATAAAAGTCATGTGCGCTCTCAGATGGATTACTGTTCACCTCTGTGGGGTGGAAGTGGAGTGGTTGCATTGAGGCAGTTGGACAAAATTCAAAATAAAGCTATTAGATTAATCAATAACCCTGCAATCACACAGGACCTTCCTACATTAGCCATACGAAGAAACGTTGCATCCCTTGCATTATTCTACAGATATTTTCACAGCAATTGTTCCGAGGAACTTGCTTCAATTGTGCCGCCTCTCCACATCTTTCCCCGTAGAACTAGGGCAGCTGAGAGCGCCCATGAATTTACACTTTCTCCTCCACAATGCAGAACTTCTGCATATCAGAATTCATTTATCCCCAGAGCTACTACTCTTTGGAATTCACTTCCCTCGAATTGCTTTCCACAAACTTACAATCAACAAATGTTTAAATCCAGTTGTTACAAACATTTTATGAATGGAGGATGCCTTTAGGCACATGGACCTTTTTGTTTTATCTGTGTTTTTCCTTCCTCCGTTCATTGTCTCTTTTAAAAAAAAAAAAAAAAAAAAAAAAAAAAAAGAACAGTGTGTTAAACTAGTCATACGGTTTGAAGAATGGAATGTACACTTCAACATTCACACCACCAACCCACCAATTAACTTTCTAATAATATAATTTTATACTTTCGAAATTAACAAAACTCTAAATTGTTATGTGGAAATATATTTTAATTAAAGAAAATGCCAAACCCCAATAAATACTAACCGAATATTAGTCATCAATGTCTCGCGTCCTTTGGGGCCCTTATCAATCGTCAGTCACCATCACGGACTCTCCATCCACATCACCATCAGGCCATAACTGCATCCAACACACACAAGAACTCTGCGTCCACCACACCACCACTACATCCACCACACATAATCGGGCCAAAACTCTGCATCGTCCACCACACCAGGCCAAAATTCTGCGTCCACCACAACACTGCGTCAATCAGGCCACAACTCTGCATCCTCCACCACCACCAGGCCAGGGAATCCCAGGCGGCCATGCTGACCAACGCCGCAACAAGCTCCTGAGTTTCAGATGACCGTCACCAAGGTTTGAGTCCAGGCCACAGTCCCACCAACAGCACAGGGGGGGGGGGGGGGGCCATGAAAGAACAGTGTTAAACTATAGTAAATTCTTTGAAACACTAAATTGCAAATTTCCCAGAAAAATTTCAGCTATTTTGAAGATTTTACAGTTAAATATAGTGCTAATTATATACACTGCAAAGACATAGTTGCAATATATTTTCCCATTATGTATCGAGAAACCAGCTGCTAAGGTATTAAATTTACAGTCTGATTAAATGAAACTGAGTATAGTACCGGTAATTTTGTTTTTATAACTAATACAACAAAATAAACTTTAAAGGTCATAGTTTGTAATTTTTTCACTTCCAAACAAAATTTAAAACAATTATCTATGTATATATAATCACACTAAAAATAACTTACCGAGAATCACAGGGCCTTCGGTATCCCAGGCGTTTCCGCACCCTCCTCAGCTCCTCGCCTGGGAACGGCTTCGGTCACCTGGGCTTTTTTGTGGTAAGCATGGAAGGTTCGTGGGGGCGCTCGGTTATGGCCTTAGTCTTGCTCGGGACCTTGGGGCTGTTCGGTCAGACAGCCTGGGAAAAAAGTAATTTTGTTTGAAGACTCTGGAATGCATGACTAGGAATTAATATTTTTCATACGGCCACAGGCCGTTTCTCGATTGGTAGAGCGTTCGCCTGCTAACCGTGAGGTTAACTGTTCGAGCCTCGGGCCAGCCACTGTGTTATTGGCAGATGTCAGTGCTGTTGGTTAATGGTGCAGTCTAGCAATCTGTGGTAACTATTCACAAAGTCTGATTAATCAGGGCACCCACCCTAACCTTGCTATTCAGCAGGGAGTGTATGGTGGTAAAAACTGCATAATCATAAACTTTACTTTTAAACTCAATTAAATCAACAAATACATGTGGCACTCCAAGGACTAACCTAGGACACTAACCGAAATTCCGCGCACTTAAAAAATTAACACTAAATGTCATGGTTTACAAAATTTGATCTTAAAAGAATTTTAAATACAATTATCTTTGTATATACATCAATAAACACTAAAAAGATCGAACCCACCTTCAGATTTACACCTATAATACTGTATCGTAAATCGGGGCATCGTATAGGGAGGGAGACAGAGGGATCAATGGGGATTAGAGCTAGGGTGGAATAATCGGGAACCGTAGAATATTTTAACATGTCTATAGGCGGACTATGCCCTCTGCAGTTGTCCGAGCGAGTTGTGGGCAGAAAACCGATTTTGGGGAGTCAAGAGGTTAAAAAAATAACATTCTGAATACTGAACGGCAACCCCCGAACATGAAAAGGTTGAAATTTAAAATTGTGATTTCTCAATTCGGGCTCGGTCTCTAGTCTTACCATCCCAAGAACAAAAATATAGGAAAATGGGGAATGGGCCCGAATATATACATACAATAATAGTCTAGTCTTTTAAGTCCGGGTTTTATAAAAAAAATAGATAAATATATACAGTATATATATATATATATATACATATACACACTATATATAATAAAAAAGGGGAATGGGCCTTTGAAACAAATGAAATGAAATAAAAATAAAATAAAAAATAAACAGTTTGATGAGAGAGATGCGTAAAGATATATAAAAAGGTTAGGCAAGGGTTAGCATTTTATCCCACATACTGTACTACGAAGGTTAGTCATATACCAAATACAGTACTAGCACCACCACTACATACTAAGTACTCATTCCGTGTACTATACCAGGCCAGATATCGGGACTCCAAAAGTTTAGAAGAAACTAAAATCAAGGTCTAACGAGAACGAAAAAAAATAAAGGTCTAACAAGAACAATAAAAAGTCCCAAGGTCTAAATACAAATCAATAAATAGACAAAAAAACTAGAGCAAATGGGCTGTCTATATCTACACACATCCCTCCCTTTGACCCTCCCCAAATGGTAGATATATTAGCCCGATTACTATAGTATTTTGGGGAATTATAGGTTAAGGTTACAGAGCTTTAGCAGACTTATTTGGAACATTGTATAGCCGATAGGCAAGAGTTAGTTTTATCCAACATACTAGGTACACATACTAGGCGTTAGGTAAGGGAGTTTCCAGCCGACAGTAAATTTATATATCCATCTTCATTAATTTGTTACTAGACTTTATTGAAATAGGTTACCAATTATGAACAGTTTACAATTTAACGCACAAATTGTTTCACATTTATCTATCCAACTTCGGTCAATGGATTAAATTTACGGTCAGCCAAAAGAAAACCAACTACAGATCTAAGTTATCTTAGGTAGTTAGATTATGTGGTTAGGGTTAGGTGGTTCGTGTTAGTAGCTTTCTATAATATAACTTTACGCATCTCTCGCAGGAATGAAAAAGTGGTACGATAGTAAACAATTGACCTAATCTATTATGGTAGATAAAATAGACCGCTTAAAATAAAAAATTCTCACAAACTCTAATTTAGAATTAAGCCTAACTAGTGAAATTAATAGAAGTAATTTATACATGTGGTACTCCAAGGACTCGAACCTAGGATATTCACACCAAAATTCCGCGCATATATGCATTACGCTATAGAGACGGTTACGGTGGATAAAATGGACCGCTTAAGTTACAAAAACAGACTAGACAAATTTACCAAGAATTATTTCAGTTTGCAAGTTTTGATATTCATATACACAAAAAACGCTTAAATTTATCAAGAATTATTTCAGTTTGAAGTTTATAATTATAGTCATATACACAAAAATAGTTTAAATTCTAACCTGTACAACACTGGGCAGTCCGAATCCATCGCAAGGGGCAGAGTCCACACAAGGGGCAGAGTCCAATGGAGCTAATCTATTATGGTACATAAAATACTGCTTAAAAGTTAAAACCCAGACTAGACAAATTTATGAAGAATTATTTCAGTTTGTAAGTTTTGATGTCATATATACAAAAATAGCTTAAATTTACCAACAATCATTTCACTTTAAGTTTAGATAGTCATATATACACAAAAATAGATTAAATTTAAACCTGTACAACACGGGGCAGTCCACAGGCAGATGGCGCAGTATCCATCATCTCTGCCAGGAGTAAAACAGGGCAGCAGCTTCCACACACAGGGCAGCAACTTTCACACACACAGGGCAGCAGCTTCCACACACACACACACAGGGCAGCAGCTTCCACACACACACACACACAGGGCAGCAGCTTCCACACACACAGGGCAGCAGCTTCCACACACACACACAGGGCAGCAGCTTCCACACACACACACACAGGGCAGCAGCTTCCACACACACACACACAGGGCACCAGCTTCCACACACACACAGGGCACCAGCTTCCACACACACACAGGGCACCAGCTTCCACACACACAGGGCACCAGCTTCCACACACACAGGGCACCAGCTTCCACACACACACAGGGCACCAGCTTCCACACACACACAGGGCACCAGCTTCCACACACACACACAGGGCACCAGCTTCCACACACACACACAGGGCACCAGCTTCCACACACACACAGGGCACCAGCTTCCACACACACACACAGGGCAGCAGCTTCCACACACAGGGCAGCAGCTTCCACACACAGGGCAGCAGCTTCCACACACACAGGTAGTGGGGCAGATAACTGGAATAATCGTTCATTTCTGGAAACAAGCACCAAAATTGGCACATACTCCTTGGGGATTGCTCTTTTGATAAAACCCGTTAGCCACCTAAAAATTAAAGATGGCGGCCATTTTTCAAGATGGCCACCATTGAATATACACAAACATTGCATTTTGCAATAAAATCGCAAAGACTTGTCCGATTTGAATGATCTTGGTGTCAAATCATACATTTTTCACTATGTAGAATCCGAATTTGGAACCATGGACTTACTCACTAGCTTCCTTTTACCATAATATCAGTCCCGGAATCATAATTAGGGTAAAAAGTGCCCATATCATAGGCACCATCAGTCCGATATATTATTGTATGTACATGTAGGCAGTAGGCCTATACTAGTTTGTCACTTATTGTCTTGCTGCCTGGATGAGTATACTACAACGCTTCTAAACCTCACATCTGCAGCTGCACAGTGTCGTGCAAGTCAGACCAAAGCAATAGCATTTGCATCGACTGCAGCATTCAGACTTGCATCCACACTTGGTCAGCTGCTGGCAACTCTCTGCAATGGGTGAGAGCTGTCCAAACAATCTGTCACAGATCTCCTTTCTTGGTCCAGCCCCAGTTGGCAGGAGTCTGCGTTTCTGGTCGACGTACTGTAGACTGATTCCAGATGCAGCCCGCCTGGTAGGCAGCACGCTTCACATGCTGCTTCAGTGCTGCTCGGGTTGGAGGAATGGCTTCGTACGGCCTCTGCTTCCGAGCAAATATGTCCAACCTCGCATCATAGACACCTTCAGCTGTGCAGGATCTGTCTTACATCATGACCACGAATGTCTCCAAGGTCTCTTAGGTCTTCATCATAAACTACCGGTGGGTACTGGCGGAGTTTGCTGAAGACACCGGAAGCCTCATCACAAACATCCCAGGTTTGCCAAGCAGACTTCTTCCCTTTGCCACGGAATGCTGAAACGACATCGCAGCCAGTGAAGGCATGGAAGAAGAGAATCCCTTCGCTCTTTTCTGCAAGAGTGCAACACAAGTCATGTACAGGAACCCAGCTCAGGTTCTGTCCTTGGCCAAAGGCAACCCACAACTGCTGCAGACCTAGCTCCTGAAGTGCCTGCAGAACACCGACTGCGATGACAACATCTGTGTCGCTGGCTTTGACCATGATGACTTTGCTGCCTGCTTCTGTTGCATGCCTGGCATGCACAAAGATCCGTGTGTCAGCTTCTTCATGACTGCACGGTGCCACCCCAGCCAGATTGATAGTGCGGTTGCTGACAGCATCTTCTTCCTTGGTCACAATGACCACATTTGGTGTGGCCACACGTGCAATCTCATCAGCCAGAAAGTTGAACAGCTCTGCTTTGTTGTAATTTTCTCAGGAAGTTTCGCCAGTTTGAGGGATTATGCCCTTTCCTGTCACCCTGCGTCTCACCCCGCGTCCTCGCTTTGATCTAGTTTCAGCTTTCAGACTAGATGGCCGGTAGACATCAAACACAATGTCTGTTCTCTTGTACTTGGTAGAGTATGCTTGTATTCTAGGAAGGACATAGAGCATTGCGTACTCTTCGAACGTCTTGGAACTCCGTGGGGGCAGACTGTTCACCAATGCTGCACCATCAATGATGGTGTCTGAGTCTGGCTCTGCCTCAGGGGTTGTAACTTGGCTCTGAAGAATGGTAGTGAGGTGGGATTTCTGACAGGTGTGGAGCTTTCCACCATCACTGAGGGCAGCAGGATGTGACTGGTTCTCATGACCAAAGAACTCCTTCAAGTCACACTCTCTGCTCTGGCATGATATGAACAGCTTGGAGAACAGTTGACAGTCTTCCTTCAGCACTTTTTGCTTTGAAGAGTCAACAGAGGCTGGTATCGGTCGGAAAAAGTCAACCCCGTTCTTCTTGATTGGTTCATAGAAGGTAGATTCTTCTTCCCCTTCCAGTCTCTTCATAAACTCCTGGAAACGGACCTTGCCTTTCTCAAGGCGTGTGCCAATCAGCTCGGCGGCAGTGTGGTGAGCAATATCCTTTGTATCAAGCGAAAGCAGGTCTCTCCTCCTGGAAAGGACTGCACATATCGGTCATGCTCTCTCCAGTTTCGTGTTGTTGAACATAAGGCGACAACTTTGGTGATACTGCGCCTTGTTCCTCCTCAGAGTTTCTTCAATGCCACCACCATCAAGTCTGGCTGAATCCAGAACAATAGGCATCTCATTAATTGCGTGAAAGAGGGGAACAGTAGTGAAAGAGGGGAATAGTAGTCTCAATCATAGTGTAGCCATCATGTTCTTGTGGTTGTTGTGCACGTGGTGACTTGAGCTCTTCACTCTTCTTCTTCTGGCAAATACAACACTTGCTCCAGTCAGTCCGGAATTTAGACGGTCCTGGATCTGTATTTGCCATCTTGGTGAATACAGTATGATAATTATCTGTAACAGATTTAATAGATAACAGATAATCACAGTATTATATAACACAGCATGTTATATGATAGCATCTATAACAGATAATCACAGTATGATAATTATCTGTATTCAGTGAATCAAGCCCGAAGAGTTATCCTTTTACCACCTTTACCACAATCATGCACAATAAGGTATGGGATACAACTAGGTTCAGGAATAAAAATATATGACCTACACCTAGCCCGATCGTTCATCCAGTATCATTTAAGTCCAGTGCGATCTGTACACCATCCAGGTAACTACATGCAAAGCAATGTAAAGCCCCGTTACCCTTGGCTCAGCTCTCCCGCGCAGGCACACCCTGTCAATTCAGGCGCGGCTATCTAACTAAACATCTATGTTAAACTACATGTAATCTACAGTAGCTAACTGATGCGGGGCTTATTAGACAGCATTTGGGACACTAAACTAATTATTTAGCTGATACTAAACTCCATGCTGAGTTTCACAGCAGCGGTGCCACCAGTGTGCCCTGGCTGTGCGTTGACATCCGCTCTGTTGAGCTACTACTCTACACCTTCCGCTGCAAGTCTCTCAATGTTCCCCCCCCCCCCCCCCGCATCATGTCATGTCGTTTGGAAGCCTTGTACAGGAAGATGCTACACATACTAAACTTCTAACACTACTACGATATACACTACCATGCATTTTAGCAGTCGGACTTAACAGGAACCTCTAATTTAGCAGAATATTACGATTCCGGGACTGATATTATGGTACAAGGAAGCTAGTGAGTAAGTCTATGGTTCCAAATTCGGATTCCACATAGTGAAAAATGTATGATTTGACACCAAGATCATTCAAATAGGGCAAGTCTTTGCGATTTTATTGCGAAATGCAATATTTCTGTATATTCAATGGCGGCCATCTTGAATTTTTAGGTGGCTAACGGGTTTTATCAAAAGAGCAATCCCCAAGGAGTATGTGTGCCAAATTTGGAGCTAGTTTCCGGAAATTAAAGATTCTCCTGAAATTTGCAGTTATCTGCTCCACTAAGGGCAGCAGCGTCCAGGATCTCAAACACTCGAGGGTACTGATTATGCAGTAGGCCTATCTATCTTCTCTGCCAGGAGTAAAAATTATACCGGTATTACAAATTAAAACCCGTACAATAATATATATATTTTTTTCTAGACTCTTCTCCTTAAAGTTTAGCTCCATTAGTTTAGATTTAAAGGTATCCGCCCAGAAGTACAGAGACTCTTGAGAACTTTAGTGCGATAGCGACCCCGCAATTTAGGAACCTGCTTTAGGATAGCATTTTTCTAATGTAAACTGCAAAAGTTATCTCTAAGAGAGTCTTGGGAATTTAAAGTTTTATGGAGAGTTGGCAATGAAAAATAAATAAAATTTACATAAACCGAAATATCAACCAATTTGAGTTTTCAACTGAAAGTGGACAATTACAAAGACTACTTGCAACTTCAGGGTGCAGCACTTGAGGGGCAGTCTGACAACACGCAGGGCAGCAACCACCCGGAGAAGAGAGTTAGCAAGGAAAAAATAAATAAAATGTATACAGTATAAACCGAAATATCAACCAAGGAGTTTTTTCAACTGAAAGTGGACAAATACAAATAGACAACTTACAATTTGAGGATGCACCACTTGATGGGCAGAGTCCGACAATACAAGTCTCTGCCAACACACCACCCGGAGAAGAGCTGGCTGACAAGACTAGTACATAGAGGGGATTAGTTAGTGGCCACCTCTTCGGGATCAGGGACTCTGGCAATAGACCTCGCGCACTTAAGCCGTTCCCCACACACTTTGTAATTAAACAATATATAAAGAAAATATATTTTTTTTTTTAGAAAAATGGAAAAAACAAAGCAACAAAAAATAGGAAAATTATGGAATGGGCCTGAGTAAATAGAATATCAAATTTATTATTCAAGCAGACTTAAACAAATGCGATAGTATTATGTCCGGGTGTCCATTTTATCCACCGAATAGATTAGTTGCATTGTATACTACCTGCACTATGTTTGATTCAGAAGAGTAACAAGTAATATATAAAAGGGTTGGTCAAGGGTTACAGTTTTATCCTACATACTACATGTCAAGCGATACATGTTAAGCCAAGGTTAGTCTTTATTCCACATACATGGGAAGAGAATACCAAATGTTAAGCCAAGGTTAGTCTTTATTCCACATACATGGGAAGAGAATACCAAATGTTAAGCCAAGGTTAGTCTTTTCCCACATACTAAAGCCGCGTGTACAGTATGTACTGGATAACAAGGTTACGTACCAGCTAATAAGGAAGTTAGTTTAGTATCCCATGTACGGTACCGGTACATGGGATACTTACTAGCTGGTAGGCAAGGGTTAGTTTTGTATCCAGCGTACAGTAGTTTTCCAGCAGACTAGATTCTTTTCAAAATAAATTTAAATGCATTTTTCCAGATTTTTTTTAGGGTGTTTTAGTTTCAATATTTTTTTTACTCTTGATTTATTGATTTGAACAGCAACTTTTGAGTTATTTTAAAGCTTTACATTTTAATTACCATCTTAAATACTTTGCCATTATGAAAATTTGTTAAATTAAATAATGAAAACTTTGCGAGATCATATTTATCCATTAATTAATTACTGTACAGTATCAAAATTATCTAATAAAAGATTCAATTTGCAGTCACCTGAAAAGAAACTATAGGTCTAAGTTTGTTAGGTTAATGCCTTACATATACACTCCTCCCTCTGGTAGCGCGGGTATATCGTACTGGGACCGCGCTGCGCTACACGTTACACGTTACACAAAGCAAAGAACTTATGGGATTAATTCTATTGGTTCTAAAGACTTCCCCAAAGTCACCTTTTTGACCATTTACCACCCAATAACCTTACCAAATATGGATCAAACATTAGTAACAGACAACCTAACCCTATTTTACAGATCATATCTATGACACGAGACACACAGGTAAGTTACTGTTCAATACCTTGTCGAGTGATGCTGTGGATGTGGTGGGTTGCCTGCCTCCCTCCCGCCCGCCCGCCCGCCCACCCCCTCCCCTCCCCCACGACACCAAGATGGACGTCACTGAGAGGAGGTTGAAGGCCTTCCCAGGTTCTGGTCGTCATCGCCGAACCCCGAGAACAATGACATGTTGTCGTCAATGTCAACGTCAGAAGGGAGGACGTCCGAATAGTCACCCTGCTGCCGTTCCTGCTGGTCACTGAAAAACTCTGTGATCCTTCGGTTGGCGAGCATTGACACTCAGTAAACATCTCTGAGTAGTGTCTCAGCAGAGTTGAGAGTTGCATAGACGTTGCTCGAGCCCTATCCCTATTTGGATCCTTGTTCTGGATACGGTCAGCCAAGCGATCAGCCAACTCGACGACCTCACGTAAGTCACTGGTGATAGGGTCTCCATCGTTAACTCTATCTTCGGCAGGCGCTTCTTCATCCGCTAGTTCCTCATCCAATTCCTGCAGTAAGTCCTCGGGATCCTGCTCAGGTGGAACAATCATCTCTCAGAAGTCTTCCTCGTTGAGATCTTTTAGGCCTGCCACGTTACGAGCTGCTGCCACTGCCTGTTCAACCGCAGCTTCTACCCTCCGACACTCACCTGGCAGGTCTAGCTTGTGGCCAGGTAACCCCTCCAAAATATTCCTCCATGCGTGGTGGATAGTGGATGATGGAGTTCCAACTCTCGACAATGAAGTCAATTCCCATTTTTATGTGGAATTGCTTCAAAAATTGGAAGACTAAGGGTGGCTGGATTTTCAGGGGGATCTTGGGCTTGTGCAGGGGCTTTGTCAGGGGCTGGATCTTGGGCTTGTTGTGGGGCGGCATTGGGGTCATCAGGATCAGAATCCAGGTCGGACATCTGATCAATTTCTTCATTTGGGTCGGTTGCAGAATCCAACATTAAGAAGGTCTTAGTGGCATAGGCAGCTTTAAGACAGGCGATGATCTCCTGATCTAGGCTGTAGAAGAGGTTGTGTTGGGTGGCATAAACATAACTTTATTGAAGGGCGTCTGTCAACTAGCAGGGGCGAGTGACCAGGTGCGTTGTCCAGCAAGAACAGGATCTTAAAAGCTAGATTTTTCCGCAGACGAAACTGTTCAAGTTCAGGTAAAAGATATTTATCAAACTACTCAAGACTGAGGGCAGCTGACATCCAGGCTTTCTTGTTGGACAATGGACATCCAATGCACGTGGAGACGTGACATGTCTAAGTTCCTGTAGGGGCGAGGTTTCTTAGCTCGGTGGATGACTAAGGGCTTCATCTTGCAAGACTGAAGCATTGCACATCAAGAGCAATGTTACCCTATCCTTTGCCCCTTTGAAACCCTTGGCGCTCTTCTGTTTCCTGTGGATGTAGGTGCGTTTGGGCATTTTTTTCCAAAAAATGCCAGTCTCATCGGCGTTGAAAATCTGGTCAGCTGAATATCCACCCTCTTCTATAATCTAGTGTAGGTAGGCAGGAAATGCTCGGGCAGCTGCAACATTGGCACTTGCGGCTTCTCCAGTTATTCGCACATTCTTAACCTTCTGCCGATTAAGAAAAGATCAGAGCCATCCGTGGGACGCTTGAAATGGTGGCGGGTTAGGCACACTCAACTTGACAGCAACTTCTAGATAGTTTTTTTAGCCTTCTGACAAATAGCTTTTCCCCTCCTGCTTTGGCGATCAATATAACTACCAACAAGTTTCTCAGTCATCTTGAGAACAGGGTTGGCTACCTTAAAGGCATGTTGACTCGCTACGCCGGGGTTACCCTTGAGAACTTTTCGTATCTAGTCTCTATTCTTGAAGATTTTTCGTATGGTCTATTCATTCACCCCATAAGTATGGGCAATATGTGCCTTCTTGGTACCAGATTCCACCTTCTTCACCACCTCTAGCTTCTCTGCATAAGTGAACTTGCGGCGCTTGAGTGGTGGGGGCATGGTTGCGGTGATACTTGGTAGAACAAACTATTTGTGCGGGCACTATGTTATCACTGAGAGACGCGGCGTAGGACTAGGCCTACCCAAGCGTGGGGGAGGCCGAGCCTAGCTGAGTCAGAAGTCACGAGTCTACCGAGTCTGACGTCACGGCCGAGATATGGCGAGAGATGCAGAGCCCCCAGCCTACCACAGAGTGCACTACATAAATAAAACTGCGTTAGATGCGGACTCGGCACACTAGGGGTACCCGCGTTAGACCAAAACCGCACTGTCCAAAGCCGCGCTACCCGAGAGAAATGTACATACTATACTACTATATCTTAATACGCATCTACATTCTCAAACTTTGACGGGTAGTAAACAATGCAACTAACTTAGTAAGATAGATAAAACACCGCTCAAAATTCAGACCTAAAAGATATATTTACCAATAAAAAAAACACAAATTATACATAAAAATCAGCAATTTTGATTAGTTCTTTGCCCTTTATATGGTCTTTGTAATTTTTTTTTATTTTGCAAGTTTAACCATTTAATTATCTACCATTATATATTTATCTATAAATTTCGCTCATTATTACTTCTACTTCTTATAGGGGGGGGAAGGGGGAGCGGATCATTCTTGATCATTGTCAGACTAATTTCAACAATGGCCGTTAATTTACAACCAACAAATCCAGCATAACTTATATATCCTATCTAAAACACCAACCTTAGCGACAGAAGAGACGTGTAGTGCAGAGATTGAAGCAAGACGATAGGAGAGAGTAGCGACTTTTATCTTCGGACGTTGATTTGGCGAAGGTTCTTATCTTGAGACTATGAGCTGGAGATAATCTTGAGACGTTGGGAAGGTCTTGGTCGGCTGTACGATCCTTGTGCTGTGAAGCGTAGACAAATAGGTTAGTGGATTCCATGGTATACAGATGTGGATATACATTCATAAAATTTTAAGACCGAATGCTCCACACATACGTGCAGTTTCAGTCTCTTGTCCTAATGGCGGCGTTCCAGGCAACCCTGTTTAGGGCTGCTTCACTCGTCAAGGTTTTGGATTTGAGATCGCCACTTATAGTCCGATCATAAGTTTTGTTTCCAAAACATAATTTCCGATAAATTTAAATGCATTTTTTTTTCACGGATTTTGTTTAGGGAGTTTTGATTGTTAATTTTAAAGTTTCTTAAAATTAAAAAATAACTCAAAAGTTACCGTTAAAATTACAAACTAAACTTTTATACTCTAAAATAATTATTTTGATTAAAAGTGACCCATAATTCTTTACCATCAACATCTATACCTCAATAAGTCAAATTATACCGGTACCTATAACCTATACAGGATTCCTAACAACTATGCAGAAAATCTTTAACATTAACCTCTATAATTATACTATTTCGAAACCATCAGCCAGGGAATGGGTACAAATTTACAGCTCATTTGCTCTAGTCCTTTTTGAATTACAGACTATACAACTCAATAACACTAAAATAGATAGAAGACTGGTACAGTAACTGTATAGATAAAACAATGTCTAGCATACCTATATAATAAACAGGGTATAGATTACCATTATTATAAGATTAAATACTATCTACCGACCTTTTTTTTCAGCGTTTTATTAAGTAGACTCCTCACTCCCTCAAGAATACCCCATTACTTAGGCAATTTTAAGACCTTTTACCCCATAGTCAATATTATGACTCATTGTGCCATTTATCCAGCTTTTCTGCCGGCCAATAGAGAAGTTTAGGGGGAACAGCCCATATGTCCATAGAAACCACCCGTTTGAAAGTAATCTTGATAAAGCATGGGGAAGACAAGATTTGAAGTTTGATTATAAAGCAAAAATACAGAATCGTAAAAATGTTGAGTCTGATGCCGTCGCCAACACAGTGAACGACCGCAGTAGTGCAAGTACTGGCACTGAGCTGGATACACAGGCCTAGTTTGCCTTTTTCCAGAGGATCTACTGTAAGAAACTAATATGTCTATAGAAACCGCCCATAGGCTATGTCCATATATATATATATATATATATATATATATATATATATATATATATATATATATATTTTTTTTTTACAGAGTATTTTTAAGCTTCAAGGTCTAGGGACCAAACTATATACATCTCTTCTTAAAAGTATCAAATACATTAAAACTATTATTCCTTAAATTGCAAAACTTTCAAAATAAACAAACTAAAACTCTGACGACACCATAAAGGCAAAAGAACTAATCAAATATTAATCAAACTTTAAATTAATACTTTCACTTGAAACTTCCCATTTTACATTAAACAAAGAAACTATTTACAATACAGTACGTACAGTTACCCAAATACCTTCTGGTCCTACGTGATCTTACATTTAAATTTAATGTGCACATTAAGATTTATTATGCAGTACAGTAGTTACCTGAAGATTACTCTACTCTTTATCCATATTTTTTCACCAACCAACTTGTGGCACTCGAAGGATTCAAACCTAGGATACTCTCACCAAAGTTCCGCGTATTTATGCTATAAAGATGAATAGTATACTGATAATTTCTTTAATAATTCACTCAAACACCAAACCCCTCTCAAAGAAATTAATGAAAGCATGGGATCCACCGGGATTCGAACCCAGTTACCACATTCAGAATTTAAACACTATCCATTACACCATCAAGACTTAAAAACATCACGAGGAATAACTTCGATGGACAACTGTAGGCTACAAAGACTGCTAAACTTAAAATACACAAAATATTAACCGAATAGGCCTAGTAGTCTTGTAGGGAAGTAATAGTCCATTGAAGATAGTAAGTCTTGTAGAGTACTGGTAGTAGACCGGTAGACCATCGTTGAATCCAGGTACCATACTCATAGGTCTGCTTCCGCTGTAATAAAAGTAGAAAAAATATATTGGTTATATGGATTCCGTGCCATTTCCTAACCTAAGATTTTATACTCTAATTTGTTGTTCATGTAGTAATTCACTGTACACCCTATGTGGTAGATGGAGTTTTTATTTCTAATAATTTTGCACAAGCATTTTAGTTAAGTACTTTTGTCTATCCAAATGTGATGGATCGAGTTTTTATTTATGTATCATTATTTTCCGCAAGCGTTTTTTTCACATAGCGATATAGTCAAGTGCTTTTGTCTATCCAAATAGGGTGTAAATTACTACTCCATTCATGCACTCATTTTACTATCATATTATAATTTAAAACTTGCAAAATAAACAAACCAAAACATATACGAACACAGTAAAAATAAAAAATTCATCAAAATCATAACTAGAAACATAACTTATGTGGCCAACTGTACAAGGATCACCAAAGTTAAAATACCAAATGAATCTAAATACTAACAGATTAGTCCTGTAGAGTGGTAGACTCCCACGTTCAGTCACCGAGCCCAAATGCCATGCCCTACGCTGCATCCAAAACCGATCGGGTCCCAGACGACAGGGCAGCAGCGTCCGCACAGACAAAACTGGTTACATTAGGTTCATACCAAAGGCTGGACTCTGAATAGATAAATCCCATTCAGTAAAGGAAGAGTATTTAGTTAAAGTAACAAAAAATCGCTGCCGAGAATCCAAAATGAAGAACTTCCTGGACTTTGCCAATCTGCAAAAGAATTTCCCACCTCACAATCTTCAAAGAAGAGCTTCCTGCCTCGCTATCTGCAGAGAACGTACCACCTCGCAATCTGCAAAGAACAATTTACCGCCTCACAATATGTAAAAAAATGACAATCTGCCAAGGCGAACTTACCGCCTCGGGATTTGGAAATTAAAAACTTCCCGCGTCTCCATCTGTGAAGAACTTACCGCCTCACAATCAGCAAAGAACTTAACGCCTCGGGGTCCAGCAAAGAACTTACCGCCATACAATCTGTAAAAGAACTTACAGCCACGGGATTAAAAAAACTTACCGCCTCGGGATCCAGCAAAGAACTTACCGCCATACAATCTGTAAAAGAACTTACCGCCATACAGTCTGTAAAAGAACTTACCGCCATACAGTCTGTAAATAAGAACTTACCACCATACAATCTGTAAATAAGAACTTACCACCATACAATCTGTAAATAAGAACTTCCCACCATACAATCTGTAAATAAGAACTTCCCACCATACAATCTTTAAATAAGAACTTCCCACCATACAATCTGTAAATAAGAACTTCCCACCATACAATCTGTAAATAAGAACTTACCACCATACAATCTGTAAATAAGAACTTACCACCATACAATCTGTAAAAGAACTTACCACCATACAATCTGTAAATAAGAACTTACCACCATACAATCTGTAAAAGAACTTACCGCCATACAATCTGTAAAAGAACTTACCGCCATACAGTCTGTAAAAGAACTTACCGCCATACAGTCTGTAAAAGAACTTACCGACATAGTCTGTAAAAGAACTTACCGCCATAGTCTGTAAATAAGAACTTACCACCATACAGTCTGTAAAAGAACTTACCACCATACAGTCTGTAAATAAGAACTTACCACCATACAATCTGTAAATAAGAACTTACCACCATACAATCTGTAAATAAGAACTTACCACCATACAATCTGTAAATAAGAACTTACCACCATACAATCTGTAAATAAGAACTTACCACCATCAATCTGTAAATAGAACTTACCACCTACAATCTGTAAATAAGAAACTTACCACATACAATCTGTAAATAAGAACTTACCACCATACAATCTGTAAATAAGAACTTACCACCATACAATCTGTAAATAAGAACTTACCACCATACAATCTGTAAATAAGAACTTACCACCATACAATCTGTAAATAAGAACTTACCGCCATAATCTGTAAATAAGAACTTACCACCATACAATCTGTAAATAAGAACTTACCACCATACAATCTGTAAATAAGAACTTACCACCATAGTCTGTAAATAAAAACTTATCACCATACAATCTGTAAAAGAACTTACCGCCACACAATCTGTAAATAAAAACTTACCACGGGATTCTGTAATAGGAGAACTTACCACCACGGGATCTGTAAATAAGAACTTACCGCCACGGGATTCTGTAAAGGAGAACTTACCACCACGGGATTCTGTAAAGGAGAACTTACCACCACGGGATTCTGTAAAGGAGAACTTACCACCACGGGATTCTGTAAAGGAGAACTTACCGCCACGGGATTCTGTAAAGGAGAACTTACCACCACGGGATTCTGTAAAGGAGAACTTACCACCACGGGATTCTGTAAAGGAGAACTTACCACCACGGGATTCTGTAAAGGAGAACTTACCGCCACGGGATTCTGTAAAGGAGAACTTACCGCCACGGGATTCTGTAAAGGAGAACTTACCGCCACGGGATTCTGTAAAGGAGAACTTACCACCACGGGATTCTGTAAAGGAGAACTTACCGCCACGGGATTCTGTAAAGGAGAACTTACCGCCACGGGATTCTGTAAAGGAGAACTTACCGCCACGGGATTCTGTAAAGGAGAACTTACCGCCACGGGATTCTGTAAAGGAGAACTTACCGCCACGGGATTCTGTAAAGGAGAACTTACCGCCACGGGATTCTGTAAAGGAGAACTTACCGCCACGGGATTCTGTAAAGGAGAACTTACCGCCACGGGATTCTGTAAAGGAGAACTTACCGCCACGGGATTCTGTAAAGGAGAACTTACCGCCACGGGATTCTGTAAAGGAGAACTTACCGCCACGGGATTCTGTAAAGGAGAACTTACCGCCACGGGATTCTGTAAAGGAGAACTTACCGCCACGGGATTCTGTAAAGGAGAACTTACCGCCACGGGATTCTGTAAAGGAGAACTTACCGCCACGGGATTCTGTAAAGGAGAACTTACCGCCACGGGATTCTGTAAAGGAGAACTTACCGCCACGGGATTCTGTAAAGGAGAACTTACCGCCACGGGATTCTGTAAAGGAGAACTTACCGCCACGGGATTCTGTAAAGGAGAACTTACCGCCACGGGATTCTGTAAAGGAGAACTTACCGCCACGGGATTCTGTAAAGGAGAACTTACCGCCACGGGATTCTGTAAAGGAGAACTTACCGCCACGGGATTCTGTAAAGGAGAACTTACCGCCACGGGATTCTGTAAAGGAGAACTTACCGCCACGGGATTCTGTAAAGGAGAACTTACCGCCACGGGATTCTGTAAAGGAGAACTTACCGCCACGGGATTCTGTAAAGGAGAACTTACCGCCACGGGATTCTGTAAAGGAGAACTTACCGCCACGGGATTCTGTAAAGGAGAACTTACCGCCACGGGATTCTGTAAAGGAGAACTTACCGCCACGGGATTCTGTAAAGGAGAACTTACCGCCACGGGATTCTGTAAAGGAGAACTTACCGCCACGGGATTCTGTAAAGGAGAACTTACCGCCACGGGATTCTGTAAAGGAGAACTTACCGCCACGGGATTCTGTAAAGGAGAACTTACCGCCACGGGATTCTGTAAAGGAGAACTTACCGCCACGGGATTCTGTAAAGGAGAACTTACCGCCACGGGATTCTGTAAAGGAGAACTTACCGCCACGGGATTCTGTAAAGGAGAACTTACCGCCACGGGATTCTGTAAAGGAGAACTTACCGCCACGGGATTCTGTAAAGGAGAACTTACCGCCACGGGATTCTGTAAAGGAGAACTTACCGCCACGGGATTCTGTAAAGGAGAACTTACCGCCACGGGATTCTGTAAAGGAGAACTTACCGCCACGGGATTCTGTAAAGGAGAACTTACCGCCACGGGATTCTGTAAAGGAGAACTTACCGCCACGGGATTCTGTAAAGGAGAACTTACCGCCACGGGATTCTGTAAAGGAGAACTTACCGCCACGGGATTCTGTAAAGGAGAACTTACCGCCACGGGATTCTGTAAAGGAGAACTTACCGCCACGGGATTCTGTAAAGGAGAACTTACCGCCACGGGATTCTGTAAAGGAGAACTTACCGCCACGGGATTCTGTAAAGGAGAACTTACCGCCACGGGATTCTGTAAAGGAGAACTTACCGCCACGGGATTCTGTAAAGGAGAACTTACACCGCCACGGGATTCTGTAAAGGAGAACTTACCGCCACGGGATTCTGTAAAGGAGAACTTACCGCCACGGGATTCTGTAAAGGAGAACTTACCGCCACGGGATTCTGTAAAGGAGAACTTACCGCCACGGGATTCTGTAAAGGAGAACTTACCGCCACGGGATTCTGTAAAGGAGAACTTGCCGCCACGGGATTCTGTAAAGGAGAACTTACCGCCACGGGATTCTGTAAAGGAGAACTTGCCGCCACGGGATTCTGTAAAGGAGAACTTGCCGCCACGGGATTCTGTAAAGGAGAACTTACCGCCACGGGATTCTGTAAAGGAGAACTTACCGCCACGGGATTCTGTAAAGGAGAACTTGCCGCCACGGGATTCTGTAAAGGAGAACTTGCCGCCACGGGATTCTGTAAAGGAGAACTTGCCGCCACGGGATTCTGTAAAGGAGAACTTGCCACCACGGGATTCTGTAAAGGAGAACTTGCCACCACGGGATTCTGTAAAGGAGAACTTGCCACCACGGGATTCTGTAAAGGAGAACTTGCCACCACGGGATTCTGTAAAGGAGAACTTGTCACCACGGGATTCTGTAAAGGAGAACTTGCCACCACGGGATTCTGTAAAGGAGAACTTGCCACCACGGGATTCTGTAAAGGAGAACTTACCAACTCTTATCTTCAGAAACATAACTAGCTAACCTGAAGAAAATAGTTTACCGGTATATACAATACAGTATAAATAGAACTGGCTCAAAGGGTACTGTAATCTCCACAATAATTAAAGACCTTTTTGCATAGCCTATGTTAACCCTCTCGTTCGCCAGAAAATGCACTAGTCTTTTACCTCCTCTATACGCGGCTTTCAAAACAATAATTGACAAATCACCCAAGGATGTTAATCTCATTCTCCGTTTAAGAAACAAGGAATTCCGTGAGAACTCTACACTTAAGCCAAAAACAAAAGCTTCAGACCTTATTTTATGCATCCGAATAGGAAATTCTTTGATCTATTATTTTTTTGGAATCTCTACTACGTACATATGTGTCCATATGCGATTGGAATCCAATACTTTACAGTATAGTAAGACAGAAGTGCTTTGATATAATCATTTGTGGTGAAGAAATAGTCCAATACTCTTCATATTTTTAAACAAGTTCCAACTGCCACTGGTACATTACCGGTATACTGTATAAGCATATGAAAATATTCTTATAACCTTTTTAGTGATAGACTTTGTTCTTCCTTAAAGTTTAATTTCTTTATATATTGCCGTAAGTCCAACATTTTAAGCAGCATAATGAAGTGAAATGCGGGCATAAAGCAAAATTTTCAATGATCCCTCATTACAATTTGAGATTAAAATATTCATATTAATTAAATTATTTATGGGAGAAATTAGATAGAAATGGCAAGGGCATACAAAATTATAGTACAGTACTCTCAACAAAAAACACTGGTCATTTAAGTTTTCAGTTAAAAATAGTCCGTTAAGGATCAAATTTTTTCCCCATAAATGAGATATTTAGGTTTATATTCTTCTTATACGCGATTATAAGTAGACAGTACAGTAAACCCCCGCTAACTCACTCTTTTTAGTCGGAAACCTGCACCTCTCGGAAAGGTCCGTATATCTCTGAAATTTCAGAGTTGGACGGGTTTTGTGTCCGGTTTACAATGTTCTCTCATTCGGTTTGAAGTGATTTTAGGATGAATTGAAGCTTGTGCCTTTTAATTATTGTGTTAATATTAATTACCATGTACAGTACTGTACTGTCCCTGAAAACATAGTTCGTATTTGTCATTAACCCCTCAGACCCGGAAGGGCTCTGAGAAACTCATAAAAAACACACCCCGCACTACCCGGTAGGGCTCCGAGGCTCCGGCAGCTTGAAAGCCTGTAAGCTTTGTGTGCGAGGCGTCAGTCAGACGCATGTAAGCAACAGCCGGCTGGACCGACGCCGCGCATCTCCGACCACAAGGAGTGCATCGCTTGTTCGTGTGTGCCTGTATGTTATTGTTAAGTAGCGAAAAGTAGTGTAAAGTGGCTGTTTTTGCCACAAAGTTATCTCAAATGAAATAGTCATCACAACTGAACCAGTTGACTTAGAGAGCTCCACTTAACGCAATTCTACAGGTACAAAACACATCTACGCTTGGGGATGCGCGGAAGCAGTCAAAATAAAGATACGGTACCATAGCCTAGACGTAGAAGTTTTTCGGCCAAAACCCCCGGGTTTTTGGGAAATCATAGAATACAATAGCCCGGGCTGGAGGGTTAATATGATGAATTTCACATTTAAAACAAAAAAATAATAATCTCAATTTTCTCTGACTCAGACTTTCCTCTTCCAATTCGGAATTTTCACTCTTAACCTAAGAAGTGCGCATGGGGGGTAGGAGACACCACACTCCTGTGCCGACGTATTAGAGCTGTTCCCATCACTAACATAGTTATTTTACCATAAATAGCATTAATACTTATCCATATGCGCCTATTATAGGTTGATTATAAAGGTATTAACCGGTTACAATAAAACTAGTGGAAACGGTGTTTGGATGGTCAAAATCGGCGATACAGGCCGGGAGTTACATAATGTATGGCTGAGGCAACCTCCCTGCCCTCCACCCCTCCCCTTGTCTGGAGAGACACTGTTCCGCAATAGTCTCTTTCCCACGCTTGGTAACAGTGATGACAACGCCCTGCTACCAACTCTCTAATGTTAGCACGAAAATAAACCACAGAATAAGGGAATAACAGGGAAAATAGGTGATAACTGAAGGAGGGGAGGAAAGTGGGGAAGGAAGGGAGGTGTTAGTGATATTTGGCATGGCCCAGGGGCAAAAAAAATAAATAAAAAAAAATAAAAACAAAAAAAGTTTTTTAGTGTTTTAAATGGATTTTTTTCTCCCTTACTCTTAAGAGTCTTCCCGCAGTCCGCCGGGGGAACTCTTTAGAGTCTCCCGGCAGGTCCCGGGTTAAGTCCGACATATGTCAGACTTCGGACATCTCTGAAAATCTGCCTTCTCGGAAGTGGTCTCCCCCCAATTAGTCAGAGTTAACGAGGGTTTACTATATATAAGAAAAAGACAAAGTGGGGATTGGGCCGGAGTAAATAGATAGATAAAATGTATAACTAGCAATTCTTATACCGGTACTAAAAAAGGATTAAATTTTTTGGGTTCAACAGCATACTCTTTACACCAAAACCTAAAATTTGGAATACGTATATACAGTAGAATGCAATACTGTATTAGAATACCGTATTTCCGAATAAACCGAGCAGAAAAATGCTGGATTGGCCAGGATATATACAGCGGTACTTTATAAAAAAACAAAATACTGCAATTAACTCTAGTAATAAACCATATGAACGTATGGGAAGAGAGAATGACAGGTGTAAGGACAGAGGGAGAGGTAAACCGAGAGACTTGGAAGGATGGAATGAATGCAGTGCTGGATGGGAGGAGGGGCGTAGACTGACTGGGAGACAGGGGTGTATGGGGGCGTTTCGTTCGTGGCCACTCCTTCAGGGATCACCGTGTCTGACAATAGATATATAGAACTCTAGTAATGCCCATTGAGAGGGTTAATATCCCTCCAAAATTTCCATTTCCAAAACGCAAGTGCATTACTGTAGGCTATGGGTATATACTACAGTACTGTATAATCAAATATATTATTAATTTCACTCCAACACCAAACTCCTCCCAATTAATTAAATTAAGAAAAGCATGTGATCCACCGGGATTCTAATCTAGGTTATCAGATTTTAAACACTAACCATTATACCATCAAGCCATATTTCACAACCTCACTAAAGTGGTATGAACCAAAACAAGGAGAGCTTTCTGAAGGTGAAAGAGATTTAGTTCTTTATCACAAAGCTGCATTGCCATTTTATTAGAGAAAGGGTTGGTAGTATCCTTCCGACAGGTTGTAAGACACTGTACAAACAAATTTAAAGAAGTGCTTACATTCAGAGAACTTCCAGTCTCTCAACCTAATGCCAGCATTCTAGGCAGCCCTGTTCAGAGCCATCTCGCTCTTCAGGTTTTTAAAATTAAAGATCATCGTGTAGCGAGTCATATTTCTTAGTCTAATATTACATTGTTTAAAAAGGGCCTCTAGCAATTAACAGGCTTTGAACTCTTTCCATATTAGTTTACTACCACAGATCCTCCTTTAATGGCACAAAATACAGTAGTCTACATAATGCTAGAATAAAATAAATGCAACTTCATAAGGGTTAAAGTCTTAACCATCATCCATTTAACTGTACCGGTATTCAGTAATTTTGACCAAGGTAATAGATCTAGTTTGACAGCCGGATTATGGTACTGTACTTTCATAGTTTCCACACCCATCAATTTTAAAATAAACATAACTAATGAAATCAATGAAGGTGGTACTCTTCATAGGCTACGGTAACCATTAACACAAACTTATTTCTGGTAACACAAACCGGTACCATTAGACTTTATTCAGTTTATAAAAGGGCCTCTAGCAATACAGTAAACAGGCTTTCAACTATCTCCCTTTACCCTTCTTACTACCACAGATCTTTCTGAAACTGCAAACAAAATGGCTATAGCTAGAATATAAACTAAATGTTGCCAGTACAGAAGGGGTTACCGTAATTTAAAGGACTACAAAAAATACAAAAATACTATGCGCACAATTCTGAACCTAACTGAAAAAATAAGCTTTACAATCATGAGTCTTGGCATAGTCCGTAGAACTTCGGCAGATAGAGCCCTCACCGTCAAAAGTTTATTGGTAGATTTAAAGCCTGGGCAACTTTACCTAGCGATTCGAAACAAACTTCCAATATTCATGGCCACCCCTTGGCTATTAGGCTACATTGTGTGGCAAAAATATAAAATACCGGTACTATGCGTACGATTTGGAACCGAACTGTTAAAATACCCTTTGTAATTAGATCTGCGGGAAGTCGTTCCGGAACTAATTTTTCGCTCCATTAGTTTGGGGACACATATTTCAACATTAGTTTGGTGATAAGACTTCATTCCATTCACTTTCTATTTTCAGTCTAGCGATAGGGAGACCAACTTAAATTCTGCCTTCAGCGGTGATATTGCACTTTTGAAAAATGTACAAATAGGGTCTGGGTGGGCATTGGGTTTTTAGTTTGAAAGAGGTCTGGGACCAAATTTTTGCTAGCCTAGTGGGACAAACTCATTCCTCAAAAATGTTAAAAACATTAAATTTTGTTTTTAATTTAATGAGGGTATATAGTTTTTGTGGAATCCCTTCACTTTTAGCCCCATTAGTCAAGAGATTAACACTAAATTTTAAGAACTAGTGCCATTTAGGTGGCGATTTTATCCTGGCAAGAGGAAAATTACCGGATTTTATTTTTTAAAGTTTGGAGGTCTAGGGAGGAAACTTACTGTATAAAGATAAACCCTATCCCCCTTAATATCATGACCCAAGGATACCGGTACTGGAAAAGTCTCTCAAAATAAATAAATAAAAAAACAACTAGCCCCCACATTTTTACAACCAATGCCCGGTTTTAGTCAACTTTCCCTGTTCATGTAAACCCCCACCCCAGAAATTAGTGTTCACCCATTACTGTATCTAACCATCTACAGACACCGCCCCTCCCACTAGTGGGTTAGGTCAGGGTGTCAAAGAGGAGCAATATTGTTGAAGATTTGAAGGAATATTAATAAATATCAAATGCTAGCATTTTTTTGCTATTACAGGTATAACTTCTACAGAAAATTTAACCATAATAGTTTTTTTAAGCTTTAAATTTATATTTTTATATAAAATTAAATACAGTACTAAACTTAATCTACCCTTTCCGTTGACACCCTGGTTAGGTTAGGCTAGGTTCATGGAATATGAACTGGGCAAGTTCGGAGCGGGGCGAGTTCCCCAAGAGGGGAGACTTACTCTTAATTTTGAGGCAAGAAAATAGTTTTTCGGGTAGTCTTCCAGTACAGTATTCAAACATAAGAAATTTTACCCAATTCCGTTTAACGATTGATAAAAGTTACCGGTATACTGTACTAAAGGAGTATTTTAGTTTGCTTTAGACCTCCAAGCTTAATTGATAGTGCCTTTCTAGATAAATAACAAATTTTGGTATAAAACTTCCTGAATTACATGCTCGCCATTGCTTGCCAGCAAAAAAATTAATCTAATGGCATTAGGTCTCAAAATTGAAAACCATGGCGAAAAATCTTCGCCAAACTAATGGGGCGAATTTCTTAAAATCTCAACAAGTAATGGGCTTTAACCCTCTCCGACATGACGCGATTTTGAGCCGATTAGGGATACTTTAAAGTCTTCGTTACCATCAGGGGTATTTAGAAACCTTTAGTTTAGTTACTTCAACCTCTGTAGTTGTCTTTGAGTTACCTGTGGGCAGAAAACTAAATTTAGAGGTAATTATAAGAGTGAGAGAACTATTTCTTATTGCTAATCTGGCAACCTCTGCGTCATATGAGTCTGAAGGGGTTAACATATGAGAGAAGGCGATCCAAAAAAAAATAATATATTAAAACTTCCCCTTAAATCTGAGTTTAGCCTACCTCCTCGAGCCAATTGGAAAGTTACCAGTACAGTACTTTTATTGATAAAAGAGAATTCTAATTCGGCTAGAAGTTTGATTGTGGTAAATTTTTATCCCTTTGAAGATTAAAACTTTTGGAAAAACTCCATTTTTAAGTCACTAATTTTCCCATGGATTTATTTTTTTATTTTTCCCAGTTAGTTTTTATCAACATAGAGTTTGGAAATAATAACAACCCTCTGCAAAACCGTTTTCCCCATTATACAACGATCTTAGACACTCCGCCCGATCGTGGAGAGGGCTACAGGGAAAATGAGGGGTTAAATGCGTAAAACAGCGATAAAAACGTATTTTAGAAAAACTTGGCTCGGGTTTTAAGGTATTTCAAAGGCCTAAAACCCAATATTTCAAAAACCCGAGCCAAGTTTTGGCCAAAGCTGGCTCGGATTTTGCGAGTTTGCAGACAAAAAAATTACAGTAACCTAATTTAGAATTTTGGCTCAGGTTTCCCGAAATTACAAATCCATAAAACCCTAATTTTGGAAAACCCGAGCAAAGTTTTGGCAAAACTTTGATCGTATTTTGAGAATCTAAAAAGACTAACGAAATGTCTGAAATTGGTTAATGATTTCCCTAATTGCAAAGCCAAATAACCACATTTATCGTAAACTTAGTACTTATTTATATCCTAAATGTCCAGTAACATAGACCTAGTACATTGGATACAAGCCTAATCCACACCTAACGCTTACAATGTGTCCGCAGTACCTAGTAGGCCTACAACACGAACCCTTACCGCCGCCCATTTAGTATTCGGGCGTATCTGTAAATATTACCGCAACTACGAATCTAGTTTCCGAGACCTAGTAGATTAACCTAACCAAACAACCTAACCTAGACCCAGTACGTGGGATACTAAACTAGCCCTTGCATGCCAGCAACAGCGGATTCATAGTACCCAGTACGTGGCATACTAAACTAGACATTGCATGCCAGGTAGATCGGATTCATAGTACAGTACTCCGTACGTGGCATACTAAACTAGCCCTTGCATGCCAGGTAGAGCGGATTCATAGTACTCAGTATGTGGCATACTAAACTAGCCCTTGCATGCCAGGTAGAGCGGATTCATAGTACTCAGCGTGGTATTTATTACCCATTAACCCGGGAACTGCGGGAAGACTCTTAAGTCAGGGAAAAAAAAATAAAAATTTAAACACCGAAAAAATAAAAATTGGGGTTTTTTTTTTTTTTTTGCCCCTGGGCCATGCCAAATATCACTCTTCCACCTCCCCTCCTTCAGTTATCACCTATTTTCCCTGTCATTCCCTTTTCCTGTAGTCTATTTTCGTGCTAACATTAGCGAGTTGGTAGCAGGGCGTTGTCATCACGGTTAGCAAAAGAGAGAGTATCGATAGACAGTCTCTCTCCAGAGGTGGAGGAAAGTGGTGGGCTGGGAGATTGCCTCAGCCATACATTGTGTAACTCCCGGCCTGTATCGCCGATTTTGACCATCCAAACGCTGTTGCCACTGGTTTTATTGTTGTAACAGGTTAATACCTTTATAATCAACCTATAATAGATGCATATGGATAAGTATTAATGCTATTTATGGTAAAATAAATATTTTAGTGATGGGAACAGCTCAAATACATCAGCACAGGAGTGTGGGGTCTCATACCCCCCCACAGGGTGTCAAACCGGAGCAATTTTGTTTGAAGACTTGAATGAATATGAGAAGGAATACAAGAAAATTAGCATGAAATAGCATTTTTTGGCCGTTTTATCACTTCCAAAGACATAATTTGAACTATAAACCATCATTTCATCCTTACAAAAACAATAATAAAGACTAACAATAATGGAATCGCCTTTTGTTTGACACCCTGCCCCCCCATGCGCACTTCAGAGGTTAATTTCCGGAAGTTTAAACCTATGCGTAAAAATTTTACCTCTTACCACGTCACATCAGTAGTCAAGCACCCATGTTCTAAATGGCGTGTGTACGAATCGGTGCAGTCTATAGGAAGGTATTGACAACCATGTTATGATTTTTTTTTTTTTTAGTACCATATATTTTAATTAGGTTTTGCCGAGGGTTGAAACTACTTTTAATATGATGCTTAGAGCATATAGATTCCATATTGGTCTTCAAATATGTCAAAATAATTGGCGACCAATAAATGGAGTTATACTAAAAATTTTATTATGGAAATCATTTGACCATTATATGCAGCTCAAAGGATATGTGGGAATTAGAAGGGTAAAGACTATCTAAATTAACCCTCAGAGTTCAGACTTCCATATACCCTTCATAACCCCTACTGTACCAGAGCATTTCACAATTTAACCCAAGAACTGCTAGAACCTGGCGGGGAAAAAAAAAAAAAAAAAAAAAAGTTGGGGTATAACTGAGGGAGAGGAGTAGGGGATGTGGTACGGAGAGATTCCACTACTTTCCATGAATCACTAAATTTGGATAAATTTCCAAGCACTGGCACGGTATTTGAAGGGTTGGTTTTACAGTTTACATACCATGCTACCGGAAGGACCATTGCAGACCTTGGGTTAAGTACTGGTACCCCTCAATACCAGTCATTTCATGAACAATATTTTTTAGACTGAGACATTAAGTTTCCCTCACGAAAGTTGGGGAGTAACCGATTTTCAGCCGCATTTGAACTTCAAATCAGGCGATATTTAATACGGTACCGGTAGTTGTAAGATCATAGCAAGTGTTTAGTAGAAGGGCCAGCAGCCAAATTCTGTACAGTATCAATATTTTTCAGATGCTAGTTTGGGATAAAGGAAAATGGGCAAATTTTGCCACACTGCTTATTATTGTATTCCACAGCCGTTAAAATAGCCTAGCCTAGACGGGAATAAGATTCCGACCACAAGAGTAATTTAAATAAAGATGGCAATACGCCCGTATACTAAAAGAGCAGCGGCACAATTGAGCCAAGTCCAGAGCATCATCGGACCAAATAATAGGCTACATCAAATTTAGCATTTCCGTTGTGAATTTAAGTACTGTATGGGTCTAATGCCAATTCGTATTGTGGAATAAAGTCTACAATATAAAGCAGCCGCACCAGCCATGAGATAGGCCATGTCAAAGGAACCGCCTAAAATTTAAGAAATTTTCACATAAGCCTTGGTTTTAACTTCCGGAAATTAGGCTAATGGGTAATAAATACAAACACCTATGAATTTAACTTTCTAGTACAGCAAGCGGAAGGCAGACTTAAATAATTACCAAGTTAACTCAACCATCCACACATAATCACAAGCCAAAGGCAGCCATATATACTTTTCCTTAACCCATCATAAAATCACTAAAAAGTACTGCGAAAGAGCGAAAACAACACAAGAGATCGTGCGTCGTAAAAAAATGGGAGTTTCAGGGGTACAGTCAAACCGTGACTTCAAAAGTCTCACTTTAGTGAAGGTTTAATACTTTAATGTATAAATTTAAAGTAAAACATACATTACTGAGCATCAAACCATACCAAGTCCACTACGAATAGGCCTAGGCTAATATTAACCTATTAGGAGCAACAGATTAGCGACAAATCATGGGTTGTGAAAGTGTATTTTTATATATTTTGAACAGGGTATAGCCTAGGCTAGCCGGTAAATTTTCCGATTAACATGTGCGCGTTTTCCAAACAAAACGCAGTTTCCTAATTTGTTGAAGTCATTTATTAGATTTTAACCCTCTGAATCCGGAAGGCCTTATAAGAGGCTATCTATCTATTGCGCGACTCCATGATACGGAAGGCCTCCTAGGAGTACGAAAAGAAAAGAAAAGAAAAAAAAAAAATTGGCAGTAGGCTAGGCTAATCCAAGAGGCCTCATAAGAGGCAAAATGTGCGGCTAAAAATCCCCACTAACTAAAATCATAACACAGCAACCACGCATTTTAGAAATGTCATCTCAACGGCATTCTACACCGAATCTACAGACAGTTATATAATTTGCAAACAAATTGACTGCTCTAGGTAGTCTCAATCAGTAGCTACTGAATTATGAAGATCAACTGTACCAGAAGGGCCCCGTACACAGCGATCGGACACATATGAGGCCCCCCCCCCCCCCCCCCGGATTTCGTGGGTTAACACCCATTTCTAGCCTACTTTGTTGCAGAAATTTCACTTTTTGGCCATAGGCCTAGTCCTACCCCATAAACACTTTCCATATGTTGTCATTAGGCCTAACCTGGGCAATTGTATCTCCACCCGATTAAAGATGGCCGCCTTCCACATATTTAACCCAGTAGGCCTAGCCTAGAATTTTTTTTATTTTCGCAGGTATTTAAATTTATAGACTGGGCTAGAAATTATGCAAGTCATAACTACTATATCTATTAGAAAGATGAAAGATACCTCTTGCATGTGTCAAATCTGAAAAAAATACCGGCTGGGCTAGGCTATATGGAAGTCAGACTCAGTCTAAGTTTATTCTGGCCTGGCCCAATCTTAACCCTTATAATTCCCTTAGACTCTTCCTAAGCGATCTATAATAGTCAAAGGACATTCAGAATCTGTCAAAACGCGTCAGAACACCAAAGGGGTTAACAAAACTTACACAAAACAAGAGCAGAGACCGGAAGCTTTGTTTGCAGCATACCTCCATGGTTTGCAGCACCAAATTCTGTCTTCTGCGCATGCGTGAGAATCACAGATTAATGGCCGCCTTTCCCATATTTAACCCACAGTCTAGGCAGTTGTCATGTGTAGGCTATACGATATAATTTTATTTCCGCAGGTAGGCTAAAGACATAGAAATTAGGAGTCATAAAGACAGTTACAAAGATTAGATATCTTGCAGGTCACATGTGGCAATCTGAAAAAATACCGGCTAGGCTAGCCTAGGCTACGTATATGGATCATGGCAGACTCCGTCGAAAGGTTGATTATTTCTTAGTTTCTGCCAATGTTTACCCTTTTAATTCCCATATACCCTTCCTTAGGCTTCCTAAGCAGTCTATGAGTCAAAGGACATCCAGAATCTGTCAAAACGAGTCACGATTATAAAGAGTTAACACTTACAGAAAACAGGAGCAGAGACCGGAAGTCTTGTTGTTGACAACCGCGGTCGGTTAAAAGGGACGGACCGAACCAAACTCTCGTTATAATAGTCTGCGTTGCGCAACGGCACCACTATTCTGGTTTTAGTTGCACATTTCACTGATTAAACTTTTTCCTTATTAAAAAATCAGCATAACTTTCTTTTTAGTTTTCTTTTAAAAATAACAGTTCCCCGATTAAATTGCTATTGGCACTAATAACTAAAATCTAGTAGGCTATAGTAGCTAGAATAAAGTTAAAAGGACGGCACCGGTACAGTTTTGTTTTTGCGAAAAATAAAATATAATTTAGATGCCGAGACTTAATACCTAATACCAGCACCTACGTCGGTGCTGTAATTTTTTAGAAGACTTGTCAGATATGAACAATAAAATTCCATAATTCAAGGCATAGAGTAAGAATACCTAAGAGGGGTGTCTTGGAAAATTAGCCGTGTTAATAGTAGTTGGCCATTATTTACAGATTTGGCTGGAACCCTGCAATAGATGGCGGTAGCGCTTAGTCCCTCCCTATCGCGGGAAAATACTTCTGTCGTCTGTTTATTGACAGTTCCTCTCCCTTGTTGTAATGGTGTACACGTGTCTTGTACAGTCTATAGAAACTCATGTAACTTGTTTGCTATCACCATATCAGCCATAGTCATTATGAATACAATGATTTAAGAGTACACTGATATGCAAAAGCACTCCAAAGTATTGCCTACACTGAAATGTGAACAATACTCCATTAACCCCTTCTGTACCGTCGTCGTATGTTATATTTTATTCTAGCAATATGTAGACGATTTTATACAGCTTAGAAAGGATCTGTGGTAGTTAAAAGGGTTGATCGAGATAGTTCGAAGCCTTATAATTGCTAAAGATCCTTCCTAAAGTGAGTACAATCGATTAGTAGGAGCCAGAATAAAAACAAAAGACATGTCGGTATAGAAGGGGTTAATTACACAGCTTACCAAGCCTCGTGATGATGTAAAGAGGCTGTGGTTGACCTTGAGAATAAGGATTTGGTTTGCAATGGATCATGAAGGCTGTTGATGATAATTTGATATTGACTAAATTTATTAACAATGAATGTAGCCTATATGAAAAACTAATCTCAATTGAAGACAAATATTTACATTGTAATATAAGTTACTAACTTGGAAGTACACAGCCACACTCAAACTTTGGTCAAACAAATAATATATATATATATATATATATATATATATATATATATATATATATATATATATATAGTATATACAGTATATATATATATATATATATATATATACATACATAAATAGATGGAGAGAGAGAGAAATAGTGTACCAGTACTGTGGCGATACATATAATTAAAGCAAAACCAGAATGGAGGGTACATCCGTAGATTTATTCACGTTGAGTAGTTCTGGAACCCTGCAATAGATGGCGCTGAAAAACAAAATCGAAAAAGGGTAACTGGCAACGTTTAGAGGCACCTTTTTATTAATAGAATGCATAGGAAGACTCCTATCTCCTATACACAATCTCTGATTCAAGGAGTTTCGGAGGCATAAACTATTAAATTAATAGCCAATTCCAGTTATAAAACTTAATGGTTTTCTTATTCAGGAAAATTAGACCAAGTTAAAATAAAATTACCGCCGTTTTTTTTTTTTAGAGTAACCTACCGGTAATAAAGCTAGAATGAAAATTCGGATTTTAAGATAAAACTGCGAGATACGGTGCAGCAGGCTATGTTTAGAATCTGTGACTACTTTAAATGAAAATCTGGCACACTTAACTACGATAACAGGTATTATTTGCGCCCAAGGTAAAGTTAACACTTAGACAAATTATAGAATTCCTAAAGTTTTGTTCAAAGACACTAAATTTCAAAGTTACCCCATATAATTATATATAGAAATAGTGACCGGGAAATTTGAAAATCATTGCTAATATTTATAAACTTCTATAGGCTAAATCTAAAAAAAAAAAAAAAAAATAGCTATATATATTTAGAATTATTAAGTCAAAGCAAGCTTTAACTTCTTCGAGACTAAATTTTAACAGGGACAGGGGGCTAGAAGTCCTTCCATTATACAATTCTACAAATAGGAGAGGGAACGCGGAAGTAGTCAGACCCTGAGAATAGGAACTTTAAAAGCTTCTGTTCGGGCGGTCTCATGTCTGCCACCCCCAGTAATGGGGAATGTGCCCGAGTATATAAATCAAATATATAGCCCACATTAAAAATAGAAATACTGACCGGGAATTCTGAAAATTAAAGAAATTATGTAGGCTATAGCCATCTATAAATCTAAGAATTCCTAAATCTAGTTAAGATTATTAAATCAGACTAAGATTTAACTTCTTTAAGACTAAATTTTAGCACGGACATTAGTATTTTTTTTTATTAGAACTGCAATTTTTATATTTTAAATTTATAATGGCAAAAATTAAGTTAATTTTATCTGCAAGTAAAGAAGTTTTATTCACAAGCATGCTTCTACATTTTACTTTTAACAACCTTCTAGAACTTTCATAAAAATATTACGTTAAAGGCAAAATTATTAACAAAATACTAAGATTTAACACTCACCAGAAACCAGTTCAGCAACAGCTCTACTGCATTCTAAGGGTACCTCTTGGATCGGAATTCTTGTCTAACAAATATTTAGTTAACACTTTACCCAATTTTAGTGGTAGTTTAACGGGAAATTTTCAACGCCACCCCTCTCTATAGAAATTTTATAGGTAAATTTTCTATCAGTTTAAGTTTTATCCACATTAATCCCCCACATTAATACGCATTAAGCTATACATTCCCCTGCCTTAGGGACTATTAACCCCTTCAGCATGAAGTCAAATTTTTAATCATTCTGGTAACCATTACACTAATTTCTTTAGCAATAGCAAATAATCTACCGGTACCTCTATGATTTTAAAGGGGTAAAGACTCTATAAACCATCTGAATAATAGTTTAAATTACACAAGACATTTAGAAAAATTTAAAAAAATAAAGTAATCGTGCTGAAGGGGTTAAACAGGTGGACAGTCTATGGGGATTTATAGTCTCAGTTACACAGATCAATATCCTAATTGGAGCGTAACTAGAACCTAAGGTATACTTAATACAGTTGCATATATTTAAAGAGATCAGCTTCTACATCACCAATAAGTTTAATTTGGCAGTAGGCCTAAACATTATCACTTCACATAACTTCACAGAACACTTCCGTACATTTGGATCCAAGTACAGTTTCTAGTTTTTCAGAAGTTTAAGTTTCCATGAAATTCTGGTTTTAATTATTAGTTAAGTTTAGTTTTGTACAGTAAAACTACTTAGCTTTCCCATTCGATAGCCCAGGTTCGAATCTCGGGAGGATCACACGCTTCCATTAATTTCTTTGGAACGAGTTTAGAGTTGGAAGTTAAAAATAGATAAAGTTTCTTTTTTCGGTAGATCTCACGCAAAATGTCTACCGCTAACAAATAAAGTGTTGCAAGACCGCTTTTTCCGGCAATTTTCGACGAGCAAAGATATAATTTCCAGAAACATTAAAGCTTTAGATTCAGAAACTAGACTTTGAAGGTAGATTTTTGGGACAAAATTAAGTTGGGTTAAAAATTTTGCCATAAATTTCAATGCCGTATAGGTTATAATCTTTTATTTCAGCTGATGGTAATTTTAATCCTTTAGCAGCTAATTTGTCAATACTGAACACAAAAATATGAAACTACTACGGTATGTCTAGGAGTGTTATTAATACCAAGTTTTAATAAATAACTATTTCGCTACAAAATCTTTAAAATAACTGCGAAAGTTTGATGGGAACTTCACAATCTACCATCAGCTGGAAAAAATAGACTATAGTTATACTAAATAAATCGCTATATAGGTAGTTTTCATCGCAAATTCAATAGTCATTAGCAGGGTGTCAATCCATTTACCCCATTACATTTACAGAAGACCGTTTGAAGTCCTTATTTAAAAAAAAAAATCGAATTTGTCCAAGTCCAAATATTTACGGATTAAAATAAACACAAAGAGCGAACCTGGTATGATCTTTTTAAACTTCAAACTAATATTAAATGATTAAAAACAAAATACCTTAATGTTAAAGTGCTAAAGTAACCACATATTTAAGTAAGAACACTCGGCAAAAGTGATCCCAGCTAAAGAGAATGGCCACAAAGCCTATACACATCGCAAAATTAATATAAACGCATTAACAAAACACAAAAATGCAAGAGCGAATCCAGTTACAATGTTAAATCCATACGAAGTAAAAAAAGCAAGAACGATCCCAGCTAAAGAAAATAGTCACGTAGACTACACATCTCAAATATTCACGGATTAACTAAAACAGAAAAATGTAAAAGCGAACACTGTATGAAAGTTTAAAGTCCACAAATATTAGCTTAGTAAAACCCCCAAGAACGATTCAACTAGAGTAACCGGCCATAAATTATACGCAAATAATATCGCTAGAGCACTAATTTCTAACCTCACCTTCACCGTTCGCAATCTTGGAAGAGACTAACCCCTTTCTCCACAGTCCAGTCGTCCTTGCCTCGGATTGAGAATCGAGATAAGATTGATTCGCTGTTTTTAGGCGATTCGAACAGCCTTGGGTCGAATCAGTCTCTTTGATCTTAAAAATTCGAACTCCTTTGGGTGAAGCATTCTCTCTGTTCTTCTACAATTCGAACTGCCTTGAACCTTTGACCCCCAAGTCAGCCTGTATAAGAGATTGTGTTTCTGGCATTAAACCATCTTATTACCAATGGAAATACTAAGACTCGCTGAAAAAATCAGCTCTCTATGTGCGCGCGAGCGCAGAATTTCATTGAAATATTTGTAAAATCATCTCACTCAAAATTGTTCAAATTTCCCGCAATTTTTGCATGGTGTATTCTACCTGCATCCCCTACAAGAAAATGATCTAGTTTTACCATATTGCATAATAGAAGGGGCTGAACAAATTATAATATATATATATATATGTTTTTTTTAGCCAACATTTCAACTTAAACAATCTCGAATCTTGAAAAATATGTGAGATAATGCCATTATCTCTGCATTTTCCAGTTGCTATATACCGGTAGTCCTATATGTAGTGTGTAGAAGGGGAATGAATTTGAGCAATAAACACAAAAGTAGATGATCTCGTAAGTGCCAAAATAGGATCTCTGGCAAGCTAAAATCAAAGATTTTCACACACCAAAGTAAAATTTTAGAGAGATAGAATAGTAGTCCTTAGAAAACTTTTTCTATCATGGCGCGCACATAGACGATGGAATTTAATGACCAACTAAAAAAAAAAATCATCAGGGGGACACATTGTAGAATTATTTTAGACAATTATTTACCAAAATCCATGATATTGGGGCCCCCCAAGGGGGTGCTAGGGATGTAATATGGGTGTTCATGCCCTCATATGATCATTTCTATTGCTTACAGAAGCCCTTTAGACTACAGACACAAAACAAAAATTTGGGTGGCTGAAAGAATTATTTTTAGTTTTTCGGGGGTCGAGGTCGAACCCCCGGCCCGGGGGGGGGGGGGGAGGGGTTATGGATGTGATATGTTTTTTTGTTCCCTCCTATGCTATTCTCCTATGTTGAAAGAAGCATTATAGAACAAGAACAAAACAAAATCGAAATTTGATTTCTGGGCTCAGCGAAGGTTCAGCCTCCCCTGGTCGAAGCATTATCGATATCTTTTTACATACACATTTCGAACACCCTTGGTCGAATCCTTTCCCGCATTCCGACTAATAGACTCTGAAGATTCATCGTATTTTATTCAGAATCGACTCTTAATTATGTATTGTATTTTGTTCAGCTTAGGAAAGGCCTATGGAAATCAATGGTTTAATCAAGATAGTTTTATGCCTATTTGCGCAGGCGATTGCACAGTCGTTAACATAAATAAGGCCACACCCATTTGAATAACCGAGTCTTTGACCCTTTCTGTACCGGTGACATCTTTTATATTTTTTTCAGCCACATATAGACGATTTTACGAAGCTTAGGAAGGATATATAGCCGCTAAAAGGATTGAGATAGTCTGTAGCCTTTTAATGGATAGACGTCCTTCCTAAGCTGAATAAAATCGTCTAATATTTGCCAGAATGTGTCAATCGTATTGAACCATCTGGGGATAATATAAAACATTACAATGTCATTGTCTCGCTTGGGTTCGATATGGATTTAAATGGGTTTATCCTATTGTGCTAAAACTAAAATTAATGTATATACTACATAGCCTACATTAAATATTTATTGAGGCTATCATTCGACAATTATATTTAGTTTAGGAAGTATCTATGAATTACTTAGTTAATTGCGATAGGTTTAGCTGAAAAATAAGAAGGTTCGAAGTTCTTCATATTGATCCGAAGTGTATTAATTCTTTACTTAATATTAGCATTTCGAAGGTCCATCTAAGCTTCCCAAGGGGTTATAAAATATATATTAGCGTCTTGGAGTATAGTTTTTAGTCAGGTTATCATTCGACGATTTTATATAGCTTAGGGGAGGCTGAACCTTCGCTGAGCCCAGAAATCAAATTTCGATTTGTTTTTGTTCTTGTTCTATAATGCTTCTTTCAACATAGGAGAATAGCATAGGAGGGAACAAAAAAACATATCGCATCCATAACCCCCCCGGGCTGGGGGTTCGACCTCGACCCCCGAAAAACTAAAAAAACAAAAATTCAGCCACCCAATTTTTTTTTTTGTGTCTGTAGTCTAAAGGGCTTCTGTAAGCAATAGAAATGATCATATGAGGGCATAAACACCCATATGACATCCGTAGCACCCCCTTGGGGGGGCCCCAATATCATGGATTTTGGTAAATAATTGGCTAAAATAATTCTACAGTGTCCCCCTGATGAATTTTTTTTTTAGTTGGTCATTAAATTCCATCGTCTATGTGCGCGCCATGATAGAAAACGTTTTCTAAGGAGGACTAACTATTCTATCTCTCAAAAATTTTACTTTGGTGTGAAAATCTTTGATTTTAGCTTGCCAGAGATCCTATTTTGGCACTTACGAGATCATCTACTTTTGTGTTTATTGCTCAAATTCATTCCCCTTCTACACACTACATATAGAACTATATAGCAACTGGAAAATGCAGAGATAATGGTATTATCTCACATATTTTTCAAGATTCGACATTGTTTAGGTTGAAATGTTGGCTAAAAAAAAACATCTATCTATCTATCTATCTGTATGCTCAGGCCCAATCCCCATTATGGGGATAGCCGACTCAAGACAGAGCAAGAACAGGGAAAAACACAAAAACAACATAAAACAACGAATAAACACAGATAAAAAACACAAATTCACACACATCTAGGTCACCCAGGAGAAGACCCAGAGACCAGGGTCACCAAGGTCACTCATATATATATATATATATATATATATATATATAGATATATATAGATATATAAAAACATATATATATATTATACAATTTTTTCAGCCCCTTCTATTATGCAATATGGTAAAACTAGATAATTTTCTTGTAGGGGATGCAGGTAGAATACGCCATGCAAAAATTGCGGGAAATTTGAACAATTTTGAGTGAGATGATTTTACAAATATTTCAATGAAATTCTGCGCTCGCGTGCGCACATAGAGAGCTTATTTTTTGTCAGCGAGTCTTAGTATTTCCATTGGTAATAAGATGGTATAATGCCAGAAACACAATCTCTTATACAGGCTAACTTGGGGGTCAAAGGTTCAGCCTCCGCTAAAAAATATCTGTGTAATACGTAAGGTTAATTATTATAGATTAAATTGGCAGATTTCAAGTTCGAAGCTCTTCCATATTGATTCGAGGTTTTCTAAACACCCATGCAATATTTTCATAGGTTTCGTCAACTCCTTCAGCATTATATCGCTTCTTTACCTTGGACTATGGCTAAAATTAGACGGTTTTGTGCAGTTTAAGAAGGACCTTTGTTATTCAGAGGGTTTATCAAGTTCGTATTGACCCATTTGATTTAAATTCAGGTTATCATTAGAAAATTGTATATAGTTTAAGAAATATCTGTGTAGGACGTAAGATAAATTATTATAGATTAAACTGAGATTTAAAGTTCGGAGCTCTTCCATATTGAGTCGACACCTAATAATTGTATACAGAGGTTAATTTAATTCTTTCAGTACCGGCGACGTCTTTTTTTATTGGATTTCAGTCTCATGTAAACGATTTTATGAAGCTTAGGAAGGATATATGTAGCTAAAAGGATTAATATAGTATATAACCTCATAATTTATATACACATCCGCCTTAAGCTGATTTAAAGTTCCAAGCTATTCCATTATTGAGTTGAGGATTCCTATTGAGTCGTAACCTAATAGGCTATTTGTATCAGGAGGTTCGTACTGGCGACGTCTTTATTTTATTCTAGCTATATTTAGACAATTTTTTTAAGGAGTTTCATGTTATATATAATTAGCCATGATTATTGTCTTACACTATACAAATAATATGTACGAAAAGGGTAATGAATGTGTCCATAACAAGTTCGAAGCTATTCCATGAGTCGAGGTTTCCTATCGACTCGTTACCTAATATTATTATCCAGGGGTTCGTTTAACTCCTATACCGTCGACGTCTTTTTTATTCGAATCTAACTATAATTAGGCAATTGTATGAAGTTTCAGAAGGATTTGTGGTAGCTAAAGGGTTAATTAAGATAGTGTGTAACTTTTTAATTGCTACATGTCCGTCTTGAGCTGAATATAATCGTCTTATAGTTGCCAGAATATAATTAAAAGGACGTCACTGATACTTAAAGGGTTAAGCAGTTCGAGGTTATAATAATCTAATGTTTTATTTCACTCCGAACACCAAATACCTCCCAATGAAATTAATGAAAGCATGTGATCCTACCGGGATTCGAATCTGGGTTACCACGTACAGATCACTCTAACCATGACACCATCAATAGTTATAATTATAATTAGCCATAATTATTGTCTTATACTATAAACATAATAGGTGCAGTTATTTGTCTTTCTTATTCTGGCTATCATTAGACGATTTTACTATTTAATAAAGATTTAGGATTGTCAACGAACTAGATTACCAGACGTCCCTCCTAAGCTGCATAAAATCGTCTAATAATAGCCAGAATATAAGGAACAATACCATCCCCCGGTACTGGTGTTTAAAGTACCGGTATCCATAAGAATCTACTAATTTTAAGGTATATTTAGTTGGTATATTTTGTTGAGGCCCCCCAGATCCCATGGGTTAAACCCCTTCACCACCATTATGAAATGCTCATCATATTCTGGTTACCATTAGACGATTGTCTTTGGTTTATAATCTACCTATACGACTCATATGGGTAGACTATTGTATAAACGATCTCAATAAATCATCTTAATACAATAGGTCCTTCTTAAACTGTTACCATTAGACGATTTTCTTTGGTATATAATCTACCTATAAGACTAAGATGGGTATACGATCTCAATAAGCCTTCTTAGTAACATAGGTAGGCTAGCCTACTTCTTAAACTGTTACCATTAGACGATTTTCTTTAGTTATAGCCTAATCTACCTATATGAATCAAATGGGTAGCTTATTATACTATATCAATAAACCCTCTTAGTAACATAGGTCCCTCTTAAACTGCATATACTCGCCTAATTTTAGCCAGATTCAAAGGTAAAAAGGCGTCATGATGCTGAAGTGGTTGACCCATTTCTAATTATGGAAGTAAATATTATCTGGAACGAATTTATGAATATAATTATCTATACATCATCTATAAAACTATATATACTATTTATTGATAACCAAGTTCTATCCGAAAATTAATCCATATACTGTAGTTATAATTACATACAGAAATACATAGGGGTTCACGAATTCTAATGAGTGGGCTGGTGAATAGGCATCCGAGCGTACACGCGTGCCTCGACTCATTAGCCAATCAAAAGCCATAATTATGTAAACAACAATGATGGCCGCCATGCATTACCATAACAACCAACCCTTAGCTCCGCCCATCTACAGTCTGAATTCCGTTGCCATGGTGACGCTTGGCGGCCATCATTGTTGTTTACATAATTCTGGCTTCTGATTGGTTGAAGAGCCTGGGCACATCTGGGCATATTTTCTGAGGGAGACAAAAGGCAGGCTGTCTGTATCGAGTGTCTCCCACAAAGCCAACAAAAGTTAAAGAGCGAAATTCACGGGACGTTGGGGTCAAAATGTCTGGACACAAAATTTAAAGCAGTCTAAGAAGGAAGACGTAGGGCATAGGCCTATTGATTCTCTCCAAATTAAATGGATAGAACACACATAGGCCTATATAATGAAGTTATTCTTGACAGTGTGCTGGCTTAATAATCCAGAAGGGTTGATAGCCTCTAGTCCTATTAACTAATAGCCTACAACACACTTAGATTACAAAGCGACGAAATACATAAATTATAACCGCGGAGTTAGTTAGTTTACAAGGCTTTAATTATACACAGGCTGAAATAAAGACCATAGCATAAACACAATACTAGTTCTTATACCATATAATAGACATATATTAAAACAAGTATAGGCCCATTAATTACAAGTAGGCAAGAAATCCGAAACCCATAATATCTCATAACTTGAATCTACCTATAACAATCAGATGGGTACTGTATAATTCTAGGAAGGGTCACGAATTATGTCCCTGAGTATATTGGAATTAGAATGTAAAACTTGCAAACTAAACAAACCAAAATTCGGACAAAGACAATATAAAGGCAACATAACTAATCAAAATCGCTATGTGGAAACAACGCTTACTAAAATAAAATTCATGAAATAAAAGAACACAATCCACCACATAGGGTGTACATTACTACATGAACAAGTTAATCTGTTTACCAAGCAAACTAAGTGTATATCAATTAACCCCTTCTGTACCGGCGACGTTTTATATATTTGATTTCAGCTACATTTAGACGGCTTTATGTAGCTTAGGAAGGATCTATGGTAGCTAAAAGGATTAATTGAGATAGCCTGTATAGCCCTTTAATTGGTAGACGCATTTCCTGAGCTGAATAAAATCGTCTAATATTTGCCAGCATATAATGATGAGGACGTCGCCGGTACAGAAGGGGTTAACTCTCTGACTTCCAAACGTCCTTCCTAAACTGTATACAATCATCAAAGGATAGCCAGAATAACAGGAAGGAGGCTTTCCAGTCACTCCGCCTCACACTACTTCGCCTCATGACCACTTCGCCTATGTCCATTACGCCTCACGACCAGTTCGCCTTGCCACCACTACGCCTCACTACCACTTCGCCTTGCGTCAATGACGCCTCAGCACCAGTTCGCCTCATGATTCAGCTTCCCTAACCTAACCTAACTATCAAAAACTAATGTACATCGTTCAAATTGTGCGTCAAATTAGTAGAGAGGTGAAGCGGTAAGAAAGCGTGAGGCGTTGTTGTCGTGAGGCGAAGTGGTAGTGAGACGTAGTGGTTACAAGGCGAAATGGTTGTAAGGCGTTGTGGTCATGAGGCGAAGAGACCAAGACGAAGTGGTAATGAGGCGAAGTGGCCTGCTCCCGGAAGGAGTGCGTCCTGGAATACTGAGAGGGTTAAGGGGAGGCAGACCGCTTTTCTGGACCCCCATCTCCCTCATGTTTAGCCTCACTAGTTTTGAGATTATAAGATCCATTACTTTGGCAATTTTTAACACCTTTCGCCCCATTTCGTTGTCAATTTTAAGACCTTTCGTGCCATTTAGGTGTTGATTATTTCATGGCGAGCGATAGCGAGCCTGCAATTTTAAGAGGAACCGGCCTTCGGCCGGAACATTTTCCTACCGAAAAATTTACAAATCTATCTTGAAGGGGGGTCTAGTTTTTTTTTCTTCTAAGCTTGATGGAGGTCTAGGGAGGATACTTAAAACATATATGAATAAATGAATTAATAGACCAAACAAACGGCCAGTCTCCCCTTAAATTAAATTGTCGTTTTCAGGTAACTGGATGGCATGAAGCTCTCTTTCATAAATCATCACTCACTTCCCTACTCTTCGTTCAATATGTGTATAGGTTGTTATGTTCAAGTAGCTGGATGATACGAAACTCTCTACCACAAATCACCGCTTACTTCCCTACCCTTCGTTCGATATGGGTATAGGCAATAGTTCTCCCACAGTGTTAACCCTCTCCGACATATGGGTATAGGCAATAGTTCTCCCACAGTGTTAATAATAGGGTCGTGTGAGATGTTGGTGTAGGTTGTGGATGTGGACAAGTCAGTGTTTATAGTGGAGTGATCTAATAAAGTTTACAGTGGATAATAACATACTTTTATGATGCAATATGTGGAATACATGGCTGCTGATTCTGCTATGTACGCGTGTGGTAAGTTGAATTCATCATATGTGTATATCAAAAATTAAGTGTACATTATTGGGAATTAAGTGTAATTATAGGGAATAGGCTCGCACCCTTATTTTTCATGTTTTTTCCTCCAGATTTTGAGAAATTAGTGTTTTCATGGTCTTCGTAATAATTCCAATGTGGGATCACGATGCTTTCTCCCCCTCAAACCCCCCCCCCCCCATGAATTATTGAAAGCGCCATTTATGTTGCCAGCAGGGGGTAAATATCGATTATACTGCATAAAGAAGACGTTTGTAAACAGTGAGAATGTCCGAAAGAGCTCTGAGATTGATTAGAATGGGCGTTTTCCTATTAATATCGGGTTTTATAAATGTGATCAAAATTATTCTCCCACAGCGGATTATACATGAGTACAGTATAAGGATTCCATAGACCTACATTGTCCCTAATAAATTATGTATAATAAGGCTGCGAGCCTATTCCCTATAATTATAAAAAAAAAAAAAAAAAAAATTCTAGCTAATTTTCATCAATATATAGTGTTTCGATGTGATTACAAAACTCAACTGAATGTGTATCCCACGGCAAACAGTTATTGAAGCTAAATATAGGCTAGCTTATTTTTAACTTTTTATCCACTTTAACCCTACATTTTCCCTGATCTTCATAACCCTCTCTATAAGTGGGGGGAAATAACAGCTGGCCATGGGATAATTTCGTAAACAAAAGCAGTCAAATTTGACGCGAACGTAACCTCGAGCATACGACTTACGTAAACAAAGCGACGCATACGCCTGCTAACACAACCATTACCGTTAAAGCCCTTGCTAGACCCCCAGCTAAATCCCCAGTTAGATCCACAAGTAAATCCCCAGGTAAATCCCCAGGTAAATCCCCAGTTAAATCCCCAGTTAAGCCCCCTGTTTTATCCCCAGTTAAATTTCCTGTTAGATCCCAAAATAAATGTCCTGTTAGATCCCAGATAAATCCCCTGTTATTTACCTAGTTAAATCTTCTATTAGATTCCCAGGTATCCCCAGTTAGCTCCCCAGTTAACTCCTGTTAGTTCCCCAGTTAAATTCATGTTAGATTCGCAATAAAATCCCTGTTAGATTCCCAGTTAATCCCGTCAGATCCCCTGTTAAATATACTGTTAGGTCCCTAATTAAATCCCCTGTTAGATCCCCCGTTAAATACTGTGTTACCGTTGTCCCCCCAGGTGCTGAGCTACCACCTGACCCTGCACCCTGTGGCGGGACAATGGGTGGTTCACGAGGACGCCACTGGTCGGCCATTTTGCTACCCAGAGACACAACAGGTAAGATTTGTTTCTCACAAATACACGTGAGCTACTAAATGTTGTAAATGGTTTGGGGATGGGGTGGGGGACGAAGCATAGGTAGGAGGGAGTGGAGGGGGGGGGGGGGGGGGCGAGGCGATTCTGATGCAATTGTGAATCCCTCTCAGGTTGGCGCCCTTTGGTTTGCTCTCTCTCGCTCTCTCTCTCGCTCTCGCTCGCTCTCTCTCTCTCTCTCTCTCTCTCTCTCTCTCTCTCTCTCTCTCTCTCTCTCTCCAGATATCCCCAGGAAAGCTCCAGACGAATCCTGAGAGATGGTGCAATAGTATGTGTGTTTGTGTGTTGTTGAGGGGAAGCAGTTGTTTTGGGGGGACCTCCTTCTCCCCCATGTTTAGCCCCATTAGTTATGAAATTTTAAGACAATCACCCCGTTAGTTTGGCAATTTTCAGACCTTTTGTCCCATTTCTTTTCCAATATGAAGACCTTTCATGCCATTTAGGTGTCATTTTATTTCCTGGCGAGCGATAGCGAGCCTGTATTTTAAGAGGAATCGGCCTTCGGCCGGGACATTTTTCTACCGAAAAATTTACAGATTCACATCAAAGGGGAATCTTGGGGGTGGTTTTTTAAGCTTGATAGAGGTTTAGAAAGCAAACTAAACCCCTTCTTTAAACCATTGAGCCGAACCAGTATATTATGCTGCACAATACCGTCTGGGATCCCTTAACCCTCTCACGTTCTTGACGCAATTTTGAGCCTATTAGGGATACTTTAAAACATTTGTTACCATCAGGGGTATTTAGAAACCTTTAGTTTAGTTACTTCAACCTCTGCAGTTGTCTTTGAGTTAGCTGTGTTGAGCCTATTGGGGATACTTTAAAGCCTTTGTTACCATCAGGGGTATTTAGAAACCTTTAGTTTAGTTACTTCAACCTCTGCAGCTGTCTTTGAGTTAGCTGTGGGCAGAAAACTAATTTTGGAGAGGTAATTATAAGAGTGAGAGAACTCTATTTAGTATTGCTAATCTGGCAACCTCTGCGTCATATGGTCGTGAGAGGGTTAAGCCCTTCTATACCGGCGACGTCTCTTTAACTTTTTCTTTGCTTCTATTAGATGATTTTATACAGTTCAAAAAGGGTCTCCAGCAATTAACAAGCCTCGAACTATCTCATTCAACCCTTTTAACGACCACAAATCCTTCTTAAACACCACAAAATCGTCTGGATATAGCTAGAATAAAATGAAAAAGTTTTAGCCCACTCACAAGATTTCGTAGAACCCCCATGTTTTACATTATGCAATTATAACTATGTGGCTTGTTTTTAGGATATATATATTGCTTTTCCATAATAGCTAGTATGTTTAATTTTGTTTTTTAGTTGTGTTGTAGTTGTATATAATATTATATTCAGACTTTCGTTTCCAGATACATTTTTCCATAATTAGAAATACGATCACGATTATTTTTGAGTGGTCCAGACTATGAGAGAGAGAGAGAGAGAGAGAGAGAGAGAGAGAGAGAGAGAGAGAGAGAGAGAGAGAGAGAGAGAGAGAGAGAGAGAGAGAGAGAGAGAGAGAGAGAGAGAGAGAGAGAGAGAGAGAGAGAGAGAGAGAGAGAGAGAGAGAGAGAGAGAGAGAGAGAGAGAGAGAGAGAGAGGCCATTATTAAACTAATCGTAATAATTTGGAAGTGACTGAAAACCAAAAAAAAATTACATACATTTTCTCTCTATGGCTCATAAGTTAGGTGAAAGTATTGAGGGACAAGCCTTTACAACGGGCTCGTATCTACCTTTTTCGAAGAGATTCTTAAGAGGGAGGTGGTTGTTTTTTCAACCCCTTCTCCCTTGTGCTTAGCCACGTTAGTTTTGAGATTTTAAGACGTCCGGCCCATTAGTTTGGGGATTTTAACACCTTTTGCCCCATTTCTTTGTCAATATAAAGACCTTTCATGCCGCGTAGGTGTCGAGTTTTTCCTGGCGAGCGAAAGCTGCAAGCCTGTAATCTTAAGAGGAACCGGCCTTCGGCCAAGACATTTTTCTGCCGAAAAATTTAAAATGTTATCTTGAAGAGGGGTCTAGGAGGTGTTTTTTTATATCTTGATGGAGGTATAGCGAGGGAAAAAAAAAATATAAAAATATATATAAATGAGGAAATAAATACGTCCATCCCCCCTTAACCTTAGACTATTTAATTCAGCTTTGGAAGGCCCTCAACGAATCAAGTGGGTAAAGTATATGCCCATTAACCCTCTGACTTCCAAAATTCTGTCTTATAACTGATTTAATTTTTATCTTATTTACATTTGTATTAAACTACACCACTCAGCCTGTGCATTACCCCTTTGGACCCTATACAATGTCGGAACAGTCATCAATTGCCGACTTGCGAGTTTCGTTCTATATGGAAGTTGGAGCTGTAGACATCGATATTTAGCAGAATTACCAGCTAAAATACGGTTGTGATGTATTTATTTATACACGAAACTCAATTTAACATACCATTTATCCATCAGAAATGTACATTATTATTGCATTTCCGTTTAATATCGATGTTCACGGCTCCAACTTCTTATAGCCTGAATCTCGCAAGTGGTCAATTCAGTACCGCTGCTTCCTATTCCGGGGTTTGCACTCGTCATCATCATCGTGGAATGTTTTTTTTCTTCTTTAATTTGTATATAAAATAACTGAATAAAGTCGTCTACGGATAGCCAGAATAACCAGGAAGAGAAGCGTCCTCGTAATACTAATGGGCCGAACGTCATAATATCTGAAAACTAATGGGGCTAAACACGAGGCAGAAGGAGGGCCAGAAAAACCTACCCTTCTTCTCTTAATGGGTGTGTCATTGGGGAAACATGGTGTAAGCTATTCTTGATATACTGTATACAGTACGTTTTCTATGACTGGCCGCTTTTTGTCTATCTATCTATCTATCTATCTATCTATCTATCTATCTATCTATCTATCTATCTATCTATCTATCTATCTATCTATCTATCTATACCCCTTCTATCTATCTCTGTCTGTCTGTCTGTCTGTATGTCTATATATCTATCTACTTATCTATCTGTCCGCATCTCTCTCTCTCTCTGGTTTTATCTATCTATCTATCTATCTATCTATCTATATCTGTCTGTGTATGTTATTACATTGAATCCTATGAATAGTTCGTGTGGTATGTAAACAACAATACGTGGAAGGGTAGGCGTGGGTTTTATGGGGGTATACTTGGGGAAAGCTGATGTAACTAAGCTTTTCTTGATATGTAAGTGTTCTGTAACTGGCTGACTTTGGTGGATTGTATCTCTCTCTCTCTCTCTGTCTGAACTTCTCTCTCCCTCCCCCCCCCCCTTTCTCTCTTTCTCTCTCTCTCTCTCTCTCTCTCTCTCTCTCTCTCTCTCTCTCTCTCTCTCTCTCTCTCTCTCTCTCTCTCTCTCTCTCTCTCTCTCTCTCTCTCTCTCTTGATATGCTAGATTCTGATGCAGCAGTAACAGTATGTAGTGTGTTAGTCAGCTATGTTACACTATACAAACGCCCAAGGTGTATATATATATATATATAAAAGATGTATACACTGTTTGGTTATATCACTATAGTCGATTTCTTTTCAACTGACTGTAAATCGCAAAGCTCCCATCAAGATTTTGCAGTCACTTTGAAGATTTTGTTATGAAATAGGGTGCTAATTAGATACACGTTTGTCTTACTATGATACAGAGACATAGAAGTTTCATATTTTTCCAATAAGTATCGAGAAATTAGAGCCTGCCAAGGGATTTAATTTACCGTCAGCTGAAAAGAAACAGAGTATAGTGATTGACGTTTTATCCTTTTATTGTACACTCGGATACCATAGTCTGTAGCTCACTCACACACATTCGTGGACGTCACCTATTTCTAATTATGGAAATATATCTCTGGAAAGGAATTTATAAATATAGTTTTCTATAAATCTACTACAAAACTATATAATACTATTTAAAAACAAACATGTTCTATTAAAACATCAATTCAGAGAGTTATAATTACATAAAGAAAAACACAGGGGGTCCACGAATTACATACAGAAAAACACAGGGGGTCCACGAATTACATACAGAAAAACACAGGGGGTCCACGAATTACATACAGAAAAACACAGGGGGTCCACGAATTACATACAGAAAAACACAGGGGGTCCACGAATTACATACATAAAAACACAGGGGGTCCACGAATTACATACAGAAAAACACAGGGGGTCCACGAATTACATACAAAAAAACACAGGGGGTCCACGAATTACATACAGAAAAACACAGGGGGTCCACGAATTACATACAGAAAAACACAGGGGGTCCACGAATTACACAAAGAAAAACACAGGGGGTCCACGAATTACATACAGAAAAAAACAGGGGGTCCACGAATTACATACAGAAAAACACAGGGGGTCCACGAATTACATACAGAAAAACACAGGGGGTCCACGAATTACATACAGAAAAACACAGGGGGTCCACGAATTACACAAAGAAAAACACAGGGGGTCCACGAATTACATACAGAAAAAAACAGGGGGTTCACGAATTACACAAAGAAAAACACAGGGGGTCCACGAATTACATACAGAAAAACACAGGGGGTCCACGAATTACATACAGAAAAACACAGGGGGTCCACGAATTACACAAAGAAAAACACAGGGGGTCCACGAATTACATTCGTTAGAGAGACGCAGAGTTAGAGGGGATATGATAGAGGTGTTCAAGTGGGTTAGTGGGATTAACAAAGGGGACATGACAAATGTACTAAAGCTCAGTGATAGCGAAAGAACTCGTACCAATGGTTTCAAATTAGATAAATTTCGTTTCAGAAAAGATATAGGCAAATATTGGTTTGGTAACAGAGTTGTAGATGGGTGGAATGGACTACCAAGTGCTATAGTGGGATCTAAAACTGTAGGGAGCTTTAAGATAAAATTGGATAAGCATATGGACGAGAAGGGTTGGGTGTGAAGGGGGATCAGCCGGGTTGGGCCAATCAGCGCTCTGCAGACCCCCATAATCCTGCGTTAATCTCTAACCGTTTTGGTAAGATGATCCTCAGGGTATTAGAGTGTTGAGCCTATAATTGGGCTTTGTAATTGATTTGGGGTTGTGTGGGACAGGGATCTGCCTTGCTTAGGCCAATCGGCTTTCTGCAGACTCCCATTTTCTTATGTTCTTATGTTCTTATGTTATGTACATACAGAAAAACACAGGGGGTCCACGAATTACATAAAGAAAAACACAGGGGGTCCACGAATTACATACAGAAAAACACAGGGGGTCCACGAATTACATACAGAAAAACACAGGGGGTCCACGAATTACATACAGAAAAACACAGGGGGTCCACGAATTACATACAGAAAAACACAGGGGGTCCACGAATTACATACAGAAAAACACAGGGGGTCCACGAATTACATACAGAAAAACACAGGGGTCCACGAATTACATACAGAAAAACACAGGGGGTCCACGAATTACATACAGAAAAACACAGGGGGTCCACGAATTACATACAGAAAAACACAGGGGGTCCACGAATTACATACAGAAAAACACAGGGGGTTCACGAATTCATATGAGTGGACTATGGTATCCAAGTGTACTATACGTTTAGGATTACATATGAGTGGACTATGGTATCCAAGTGTACTATACGTTTAGGATTCATATGAGTGGACTATGGTAGCCAAGTGTACTATACGTTTAGGATTACATATGAGTGGACTATGGTAGCCAAGTGTACTATACGTTTAGGATTCATATGAGTGGACTATGGTATCCAAGTGTACTATACGTTTAGGATTCATATGAGTGGACTATGGTATCCAAGTGTACTATACGTTTAGGATTCATATGAGTGGACTATGGTATCCAAGTGTACTATACGTTTAGGATTACATATGAGTGGACTATGGTATCCAAGTGTACTATACGTTTAGGATTACATATGAGTGGACTATGGTAGCCAAGTGTACTATACGTTTAGGATTCATATGAGTGGACTATGGTATCCAAGTGTACTATACGTTTAGGATTACATATGAGTGGACTATGGTAGCCAAGTGTACTATACGTTTAGGATTCATATGAGTGGACTATGGTATCCAAGTGTACTATACGTTTAGGATTCATATGAGTGGACTATGGTATCCAAGTGTACTATACGTTTAGGATTACATATGAGTGGACTATGGTATCCAAGTGTACTATACGTTTAGGATTACATATGAGTGGACTATGGTAGCCAAGTGTACTATACGTTTAGGATTCATATGAGTGGACTATGGTATCCAAGTGTACTATACGTTTAGGATTCATATGAGTGGACTATGGTATCCAAGTGTACTATACGTTTAGGATTACATATGAGTGGACTATGGTATCCAAGTGTACTATACGTTTAGGATTACATATGAGTGGACTATGGTAGCCAAGTGTACTATACGTTTAGGATTCATATGAGTGGACTATGGTATCCAAGTGTACTATACGTTTAGGATTCATATGAGTGGACTATGGTATCCAAGTGTACTATACGTTTAGGATTACATATGAGTGGACTATGGTATCCAAGTGTACTATACGTTTAGGATTACATATGAGTGGACTATGGTAGCCAAGTGTACTATACGTTTAGGATTCATATGAGTGGACTATGGTATCCAAGTGTACTATACGTTTAGGATTACATATGAGTGGACTATGGTAGCCAAGTGTACTATACGTTTAGGATTCATATGAGTGGACTATGGTATCCAAGTGTACTATACGTTTAGGATTACATATGAGTGGACTATGGTAGCCAAGTGTACTATACGTTTAGGATTCATATGAGTGGACTATGGTATCCAAGTGTACTATACGTTTAGGATTACATATGAGTGGACTATGGTAGCCAAGTGTACTATACGTTTAGGATTCATATGAGTGGACTATGGTATCCAAGTGTACTATACGTTTAGGATTACATATGAGTGGACTATGGTAGCCAAGTGTACTATACGTTTAGGATTACCATTTAGGCATTTACCAACATGCCTTACGGGGAGAGGGTCGTTTTTCTGGTCCCTCTTCTTTCTCATTAGTTTTCAGATTTTATGACGTTCGGTCCATTAGTTTGGCGATTTAAAAACCTTTCGCCACATTTCTGTGTCCGTATTAAGACTTTTCGTGTCATTTAGGTGTCGATCTTTTCCTGGCAAGCGATAGCGAGCCTGTAATTTAAGAGTAACCGACCTTCGGCCAAGACTTTTTTCTATCGAAAAATTTGCAATTTATCTTGAAGGAGGGTCTTTGCTTTTTGTTTCTTCTAAAAGCTTGATGGAGGTCTAGGGAGGAACTAAAAAAATAAAAAAATATATATAGATGATGAAATCAATACGACCCCCCCCCCCCTTAATGCAGGCATATAACAATGGGAATTAAAATTACCGTTGGCATACCAATATATATATATATAAATTTTTTTTTTTCGGTAGACAAATGTCCCAGCCGAAGGCCGGTTCCTACTAAATTACAGGCTCGCTATCGCTCACCAGGATAACATGGCCCAAACGATATTAATATCGACAAGGAAATTGGGCGAAAGGTCTTAAAATCTCACAACTAATGGGGCTAAACATGATGGATAAGGGGGTCCAGGAGAAACCCTATACCTGCCCTTAAAGTGTGCAGTAAGAACATAAAACAACACACATGGTCTCGGATGTGTATTGTTTCCGGTGTCACTACGATGTCTGGAGGTCTACGACTTCCCAAAATAACACCCTCCAACGGAAACCAGTAATTACCCCGAGAACAATAACAAAAAACGTCCCTCTTTATCTATTCAAGGTTCCCGTTTATCTTGAGTCATTACTAACTTTATCTGTAATTATTTTCTATGACGTAAGGGGGGTCACCGGCTTTTTTTCTCTCCTTTTCTCTCTTTCTCTGGCTTGTATCCATTTGGCCCCATTCAGCCTACTGTTTTAAGACGATTATCCCCATCCAGGATTCTTTTACTGGTGAGCGGTAGCGAGCCAGCATATACTGTATATATTTTTGTTTTGACAGCAACTGTGATAGTCTTTACCATTATAATTCCCACAGATCCTTCCTAAACCGTTAACCCCTTCTGTTAATCCTTTTAGCTACCATATATCCTTCCTAAGCTTCATAAAATCGTCTAAATGAAGCTAGAATAGAATTGGAAAGGCGTCGCCGGTACAGAAGGGGTTAAGGGGGAAGGGTTGATGTTTGTGTCGACTATTTCATATATATTTATTAATATTTTGTTTTTAGTTTCCTTCCTAGACCTCCATCAAACTTAAAAAAACATCCATTAGATCCCCTTTCTAGATTAATTTGTAAATTTTTCGGTAGAAAAATGTCCCGCCCTTCCAACATTACAGGCTCACGTGATATTGTTCGCCAGGAAAAAAAATTACACCTAAATAGCACGAAAGGTCTAAATATTGACAAAGAAATGGGGCGAAAGGTCTTAAAATCGACAAATTAATGGGGAAAATATCTCAAAATCTCAAAAACTAATGGGGTTAAACATGAAGGAGAAGGGTATCTAGAAAAAACGACCCATCTCACCTTAAGGGGAGGTTCTTAGTTGATTCCCTAGACTTCCATCAAGCTTAAAATTACTCCCCCTTGACCCCCTTTCAAGATAAATTTAAAAAAAAAATCGGTAGAAAAATTTCCCGGCCGAAGGCCGGTTCCCCTTAAATTACAGGCTCGCTATCGCTCGCCAGGAAAAAATCGACACCTAAATGGCACGAATGGTCTTAAAATTGACAGAAATGGGGCGAGGGTTCTTAAAATCGCCAAACTAATGAGGCAAGCGTCTTTAAATCTCACAAGCAATGGGGCTAAACATGATGGAGAAAGAGGTTCAGAAAAAAACCCTCCAGGTGGAAATCTCCTCTTAAAGACGTCCACAGATAGCGTGAAGGAGCTGTCAAAATGCGACATGATCTTTAAAGGGTTTATCTAATTAGTAATCAAATTAATCAATATCACTCCCAACACCAAACACCTCCCAATGAAATTAATGAAAGCATGTGATCCTCCCGGGACTCGAACCAGGGATACAGAATTAAAGAAACTGCCTTGCTCCGAACCACTTATATCCTATTAAAGAAACTGCCTTGCTCCGAACCACTTATATCCTATTAAAGAAACTGCCTTGCTCCGAACCACTTATATCCTATTCAGTACCGGCGGCGTCCTTTCATCTTATTCTGGGAACTATTAGACGATTTTATTCAGCATTGGAAGGGCGTCTACCAATTAAAAAGCTACAGACTATCTCAATTAATCCTTTCAGCTACCATATATCCTTCTGAAGGTTCATAAAATCGTCTAAATGTAGCTGAAATCAAATAACATGAACGGTACCAGTGCTCAAGGGGTAATATCTTAGAAAAGTGTTAATAATAATTGAAAGGTTAACTTCAAATAAAATAAGTGCTTTTGAAAAAAATCAATCAATAAAACACATCAATAAAATATGAATACACAAAACAATAAGACAATACAACTTCATAAATTATAGTAAATAAAATAAAAATATATATAAAAGATGAATAAATATAATGAAACATAAAAATAAATAATACAAAATATTTAAATAACTTAATAAAATAAATTAATAAGAAATACGAGAGATGCAAATAAAAATTAAAGAAACAGTTAAATAAAAAGGAATACAAATTAATACAAATCATTACACAAATAAATGTGTAAAATAATATAATCGAAGAAATTCTCACAACTGTCTCTCACCCAGTCTCTTGTAAATCTTCTCCGAATGGGAAGAATTGAACCCCCTTCTCCCTCATGTTTGGCCGCATTAGTTATGAGATCTTAAGACGTTCGCCCTATTCGTTTGGCGATTATAAGACCATTCGCCCAATTACATGTTTCGGCCGATAGCAAGCTTGCAGATCAAGAGAAACCGAAAATGTATATATGTTAAGGGTCTGTTGTATTTTTATTTTTATCTTGAAGGGGATTTATTGTAACATGGAGGGAATTTTTGTTTGCATGAAGGGGATTTTTTTTTGCATGAAGGAGATTTTTTAAGCATCAAGGGGATTTTATTAGCAGGAAGGGAATTATTTTTTTAAACATGAAGGGAATTATTTTATCATGAAGGATATATTTTTAAACATGAAAAGGATATCTTTTAGCATGAAGGGGATTTTTTTTACATGAAGGGGATTCCATTCACTACCCGACCCGATCCCCCCCCCCCCCCTCTCTCTCTCTCCCAGACATCAATGTTCAGAAGTTGTTAAGGCAAATGAAATAATTGGATTTATAGGCAGGTCATTCGAGCATAAATCCAAAGATGTAATCCTCACACTTTACATTGCGTTCAATCCTGGTGCCCCTACTACCAAAAAGATATTGATAAACTTGAACGAGTTCAACGTAGAGTTACCAAAATTGTACCTAATCTAAAAAACAAACCATACGAGGCGCGTCTAAGAAAATTAAGTTTATTTCCTTTAACCCAGCGCAGACTAAGAGGTGACATAATTAAAGTCTTCAAAATCATCAAAGGCATCGACAATATGAACTGTAATAAGTGCTTTACGATTGACCAATCAAACTACACGCGGGGAAATGGTTGCAAAATCATTGTTAAATCTTTTAACTCACGCGAGTCGGTGAACTACTATTTATATTTAGGAATAACTTGGTGCTCTAGAATATAAGACCATATTATTCAAACAGATAATCCTATGAGAGAGAGAGAGAGAGAGAGAGTACAAAGGAAGTCAAGCAACATCAGCCCTAGTGACCCCTCGAGGTTGCTTGCCCTCTAAATCACTGCTGTTCAAAGTGTCCAACAGTGGTTCAGAGTGGGTAAGGGAAAGAGATGCACTGCCCTAAGACCATTTTCTCTGGCAGGGTTAGGAGATGTTAGTAGGGGAAAATTTGGGTTAATAACATAACACAGCTACAATTGATCCTCGAATTATCTGAGAAAAAATGTAATTCATTTACAAATACAATCAGTCGCGGGTTTATGGCGAGGTGCTTGTCTAGGCGATGTTTAAAGGAATCAATGGTGCTGCAGTCCATAACATTATGGCGAGGTGCTTGTCTAGGCGATGTTTAAAGGAATGATTGGTGCTGCAGTCCATAACATTTCGAGGAAGCCCATTCCACAAGTTCGCAACTCGATTGAAGAAAACATTCTTACCGTATGTATCCTTTCAGCCATACACTGTGTCTGACCATCTATGTATCCATCTATCTATCTATTTACAGTCTAGGAATTATGGGCATGAATGGGGTAAATATAGTGTTCATAATAAGTTGCCCATTTCCAGGTGTATATATATATATATTTTTTTTTTAGAAACTTACCTCTCTAATACAAGGCTAGAGAGATAAATCACTATCAATATGCCCAATGATCTTATATACCTGTTTCATTCTCTTTTCATACCCTCGATTATATACAGTGTACTCATCTACAGTATATACAGTATGTGTATCTACTTTCGAAATATTTTTTTTCCACTCATCTACATAAATAACATTACCAAACTTCTATTTAGGCTACTCATAATATGGCGTCAAGCTCTCAATCTCTGTCTGTCTGTCTTCTCTTTCTCACACTCATTCGCTCATACTCACTATCTCTCTCTCTCTCTCTCTCTCTCTCTCTCTCTCTCTCTCTCTCTCTCTCTCTCTCTCTCTCTCTCCTTCTCTTCTCTTCTCTCTCTCCGTAGATATAATTATAAGGTTACAATTCTCCAGTAACTGCCCCTACTATGACGTCAGAGGAGATAAGGGGAGGGGGGAGGGGGGGGGGGGTCAGGAAGGATGTGTTGACTAAGATTTTTGTTTATCAATCTCTCTATTTGTGTGTGTGTCTGTCTGTATGTATGTATGTAAGTATATCTAATTGTCTATCAATATGTATACTTTGTTTGTGCGTGTGTCTGTCTGTCTATCTATCCATCCATCTCTATATTTGTGTGTGTGTCTGTCTGTATGTATGTAAGTTTATCTATTTGTCTAGCAATATGTATACTTTGTTTGTGCGTGTGTCTGTCAGTCGTCTGTCAGTTTTTCTGTCCGTCTATCAACCTCTATATTGGTTTGTGTGTCTGTCTAGGTTGACCTGTCTGTCTGTCTGTCTGTATATGTATGTAGGTATGGATGTGTTGACTAAGATTTTTGTTTATCTGGGCTGTTTATCAATCTCTCTGTGTGTGTGTGTGTGTGTGTGGGTGTGGGTGTCGTCTGTAACTTTAGCTATCTGTCTATCGATATCTATATTTGTTTGTGTATTTTTCTGTCTGCATGTAAGCTTAGCTGGCTGCCTTCTGTCTGTATGTCTGTCTGTCTGTCTGTATGTATGTATGTATGTATGTATGTATGTATGTGGTGAGTAATTTGTGTGTTAGTCTGGGCTGTCTATCAATCTCTTTATTTGTTAGTGTCTGTCAGTCTGTCTGTTTGTAAGTTTATCTATATTTGCCTGTCTGTATGTGTATATCTATGTATGCATGTATGTATTGACTAATGTTTTTGTTTGTCTGGGCTATCTACAGTATATAGTAATCTGTTTATTTGTGTTTATGTCTCTATAATATATGTATATTATATTACACATATAATAGCATCAATATATTTATAACTTGTTGATGTGGCAACACCATTCTGCCATCATGAATGGATCAACAATGGTGATAAAATCATTATAGTATGTCCAGCAAAACAAACATGATAATGTTCAACCTAATTTATACAAATACATTGAAGACCAATATACACATTCTTTTCATCAATACCTATTAGGCTCGTTAACTCTTAGAAGATACGATGACGCATTTCGTTTCTGATATCTGGCTAATATTAGACGAATATATTCATATTAGGAAGTGTATTATGGAAGTCAAAGGGTTGTTGCTATTGTAGTTCCCCAGACTGTCTGACCGAGCAGTCCCGAGTCTGGTTGACCGAAGCCGCACCAAAAGTTCGGGCCCCCGAAGGGGCCAGGGTGAGATGAGATCTGTCTCTTCAGAGGGCAGCAGGGGAGGGGATCATCAGCCCACGGGCTTACACCTCCGGGCCAATGCCCCCACCCTCCGCAGCCCCCCTTTTAGTGCCACCCAATCTGGAGATCTCGCCAGCACCTAGAAGGAAAAGTTGTACAGGAAAGAGACACAGAAACGGTTAAGGTAGGGTAGAGGACGCCAAACCTCACTCTGGATAGGATCAGCCCTCAACAAGGAAGTCAGGGTTAATTGAAGTAGTGTTTACCCTTGTAATCCCCATACATCCTTCCTAAATTGTATATAATAATCTAATGATAGCCAGAATATACTATCAAAATGCGTCATAATCTTCAAAGCGTTATTTGTGTTGGTCATTAGATTAATTAATATGACTCCTGATATATAATGTTATGAAAGGCGTATTACCTCATTATTGCCGATACTAAATGATTTACCCATCTTCACGGAGGTACAAGTATTGAATATAAGGGGACTATCCTTTCTGTATTAATGCATCCTATTGTGTACACTCTACAACACAAATCATGGTTGTTTCTGACCCCGGGAAATGATTACGTTAAGGGGAGATGGGTCGTTTTTCTGGTCCCCCTTCTTCCTCATGTTTAACCACATTAGTTTTGAGATTATAAGACGTTCGGCTCATTAGTTTGACGATTTTAACACCTTTCACTCCATTTCATTAGAAAAAAAAAATAATAATAAATAAATAAATAAATAAATACATATATCGACCAATAAATAAACCTTTTCCCCTTAAAATTGGTCGTATGGCTGAAATTTTATGGTTATTTTCTATTAAATTATTTTCTGGATAGGTCGTACAAAAGAAATGTCTGAACCACACAGCATACTATTTTTATTGCATTATTCATTAGATTAAAGTACATTTTATATATCTCTACTTGAACTTTTGTCAATCCATCAAAAAGAGTTTGAATGTCTGTTACTACCTATAAGAAGAAGTGAATGCCTGCTAAGTATAAAAGACACAATGGTAAAACGAATATAATTTGCAGATGGGCCTTTATTTTGACAATGGTTTACTATGCAGATTCTTTAGTTCAACCTGAATAAACGGTAAAGAAAATGTTTGTCAGAATAAAGATTCATCCTCACATAATGTTCTTCTTGCCAAGAAAATGCCTGTTTGAAATTTGTTTGAAATTTGTTTGAATATTTACTAAAAAGGAAAAGCCTGGTTGAGAAAATGGGTCTTGGTTATGGTTTATGGGTTGACGGGTTGGGGATCATGGAGAACAGGAGGCCCTTCGAGGTTGAGGAGAGGTGGTGGGTACTCTCTCTTACACCTCTTGCAGTTCATAAGCTTCTGCAGGTGAGAGAACGCAGCGGACTTGTAGTCAGACACCTTGGACTTTTTCAGTTGGTCGACATACTGCGGATAGGGCATGTACGCTAAGGACGGCAGGAGGATGGATTTCGCTGGGACGTCGTACTGCTTCTTGCCTATTTGTATGGTGATCTCCGTCGGAGCGTCTCCGCTGGGAGGCATGCTATCCCTTCCGCCAAACAGGATCGGGCATACTTTATACAGCATCAGGAATTTCTTAAGACGCTTCAGATAACCCTGGTTGGGATTTGAATCAAAGAGTGAATGTTGCTGGGATTCGAGCCACTTGGGCATGCAGGGTACACAAGGGGGCTTGTCGCCATTACCGCAGGTGGAGGTTGTTGTAGGAGGCGTTGTAACCGGTAGTCTTGTAGTGGCCGGGGCGCAGTATTTAGGTGTGGGCTTTGTGGTACAGGTGGGTTGGTTGCACATTTTGGGAGTGGTGGGTGAAGGAGTGGTACAGATACGAGGTGTGGGCTTGGGGGTGGTGGAGCAGATGCGAGGCTTGGTAGTTGTGGTGGTGGTTGGAGTAGTCGTGATACAAGGAGCAGGTGTGGTGGTCGTTGTGGTGGTAGGGGTGGTGGTGGTGGTCGTTGGGGTGGTTGTAGTGGTGGTAGTTGGTGTTGTAGTCGTGGTGGTGGTAGTAGGTGTGGTAGTGGTAGGCATTGTGGTGGTAGTTGTCGGGGTGGTAGTTGTAGTAGTTGTCGTTGGGGTTGTCGTTGTGGTAGTAGTCGTAGTGGTTGGAGCAACACAGGGCATAGGGGTATGTGTCACCGGGCTGGAGGTAGTTTCTTGGGAGCAATGACCCACATGAGGGGTAGGATTAATATTATATTCCTTCACAATTCCCACCAGACTTATAAAAGGTATCATCACAATATGAACAACTTTAACTCTCCTTCCCGATGGAGCGCTCTGATAGGCATTATGTCCTCCGCCGAATATATGGTTATTCCCAGAGCCAATGGTGCTCATCAAGTTACTGATCTGGTCACTAGATGCGCTGAGCTGACCGTTAGACGAGCCGATCTGGTTGAAAAATCCACCCATATTGCCACCACCAATTTGGCCCAGAAAGTCCCCAATGCCGCCATGAGAAGAACCCATCTGATCATTATATCCACTCATTTTCTTATCATATCCACCCATCATATCACCAATCATCATACCACCACCCAACATACCACCACCCATCATACCACTACCGATCATACCACTACCGATCATATCACCATCGATCATATCACCACCGATCATATCACCACCATAAGGGCCGTGTAGTTCTCTGGCTTCACGTTCCGACTCTTTGCTTTTCGGCTCCTCTGCTTCCGACTCTTTGCTTTTCGGCTCCTCTGCTTCCAAAGCCGTGGCGCTGAAGAAACAGAGTCCGCAGACCACCGCTGCCACCAATATGTGAGAACCTGAAGGAGGGACAATTAACCCTTTTAGTATACATCATAAAAGGGACTATAAACCTTCACACTATCGTAAATGTTATTTGCATCCAGTGATTGATGGCTATTAACCCTTTGACGATTATGACGCATTTTGACAGTATATTATGACACATTTTGACAGTATATTCAGGCTATCATTAAACAATTTTATACAGCTTAGTAAGGAAGCTGTGGGCGTTAAAAAGGTAAAGACGGTCTCAATCATTCCTCTGACTTCCATATGCCCTTGCTAATGTAAATATAATCGTCTAATAATAGCCAGAAACGGAAAAGAAATGCGTCCTCGGATCTTGAAAGGATTAAGAATACAAGGGTTACTGTTCTACCTGTTTAACTTGGATGAATTTGATGGGCTTTAATTAACAAAGATCTTGGATGGTCTTGGAGAGCCTCTGTGGTACGTTTCTTCAGTTCTGGCTATGATTAGACATTTGTATTTAACTTAGGAAGAAATGATGAGAGTTAAAGGGTTATTTATGATCGATTTGAGCCCTTTAGCCGATAATACACGAGCCTTTAAGGGGAGATTCTCACTTAAGATGTTTTTTTTCTGGATCCCCTTCTCCCTCGTGTTTAGCCCCTTTAGTTTTGAGAATTTAAGACATTTTCCCTATTAGTGTGTCGATTTTAAGACCATTCGTTTCATTTCGGACAATTTTTAAGACTTTTCGTACGATTTAGGGGTTGATGATTTTCTGGCGAGCGACAGCGAGCCTGCAATTTATGAGGAATCGGCCCAAACAATGTACAAATTTATCTCAAAAGTGTGTTATTGGGGTATTGTTTTTAAGGTTGATGGAGGTCTAGGGAGCAAACTAAAAATATCCCCTTAACGTCAACACATTCACGGCAACATTTCTGGCATAGTTTACTCGGGTATCGGAAACTAGACTGAAGATAGATGGATTTAGGTCGTACAATTATTGAACAGATCGGTGATGGTGTTGGTAAATGATGGTTAATGTTGGTAAATGTTGTTGATAAATGTTGGTTAATGTTGATAAATGTTGGGTAATGTAAATAAATGTTGTTGATAAATGTTGTTGGTAAATGTTGGTTAATGTTGATAAATGTTGATAAATGTTGTTGGTAGATGTTGTTGATACATTTAGGTAACATCATTATTTAACAGATTGGTGTTGATAAATTTAGATAAATGTAGATAAATATTGATAATTGTTGATCAATATTGGTAATTGTTGATAAAATTAGATAACATAATTAATTGAACAGATCGGTCTTGTTGTTGTTGTTCCCCAGGCTGTCTGGTCAAGCAGCCCCAAGGTCCCGAGCAAGGCCAAGGCCATAACCGAGCACCCCCACAGAACCCTCCCTCCTTACCACTAATAAAGCCCAGGTGACCGAAGCCACTCCAAGGCAGGGAGCTGAGGAGCGTGCGGAAACGCCCAGGAAACCAAAGCCCCACCCAAGGCCCTGTGCCCCTCAGCAATTATGAAGGGAAAGTTGAGGGGCAAAGGAAAAATGTGACGCTTTGGCTCCCAATCTGCCAACCTCTAGATTGGCAGTAGGGAGGTCAATCCACGGAAGAGACGCCGTCACTTGAGATCTAGAAAACATATAAGTAAAAGGAACAGTCAGAGTAAGCTATGGGTATGGCAGAGAATGCTCAACTCTAACTCTGATAGACCAGCCCATCACCACATGACTAGAACCCAACCCTCTCAGCATCAGCTAGGAAAGGCCCTAGCAAGCCGCCTTTGGCGGGGGGATAGCTCCCCTATTTCAACTCCTTTCGGGGTTGGGCACCCGCCCTGAGATCGGTCTTGTTGTTAAATGTTGATAAATGATGATAACTTTTGATAATGTTGTTGATAAATATTGGTAATTGTTGATAAAATTAGGTAACATAATGATTGAACAGACCGGTGTTGTTGATAAATGTTGAGGGAAAATAACCGTTCGTTCGTGTGATACCGGCTTTATATTTCCTAGGGGTCCTTCCTAAGCCACATACTATCATCTAATGGTAGCCAGAATAATACAGAGCATAACGTTATAGTACTGAAGGGGTTAATGAATGAATGTTGTCAATGAATGAATGTTAATGAATGACTTGTCAATGCATAAATGTTGTCAATGAATGAATATTGTCAATGAATGAATGTTGTCAATGAATGAATGTTGTCAATGAATGAATGTTGTCAATGAATGAATGTTGTCAATGAATGAATGTTGTTAATGAACGAATGTTGTCAATGAATGAATGTTTTCAATGACTGAATATTGTTAATGAATGAATGTTTTCAATGTCTGAATGTTGTCAGTGAATGAATGTTGTCAATGCATGAATGTTGTCAATGACTGAATGTTGTCAATAGCTGAATGTTGTCCGTGAATGAATGTTGTCTATGCATGAATGTTGTCAATGAATGAATGTTGTCAATGAATGAATGTCAATGAATAAATGTTGTCAATGAAAGAATGTTGTCAATGATTGAATGTTGTAAATTATTGAATTATTTCACTGAATGTTTTTAATGATTGAAAGTTGCCAATTACTGAATTTTGTAAAGCTTGCCAGTGAATAAATTAATACATAATATGAATGAAGGAATGAATTACTGTTGTGAATATTTTCCTGGTGAGTGGTAGCGAGCCCGCATATATATATTTTTGTATTGACAGCAAGCTAAATGTGTACATTTTTCGATAGAAAAAAAACTCTGGCGAAGCCGGATTTCTCCATACAATGCTGGTTCGCTATCGCTCGCCAGGAAGAAATCGACACCTGGATGGGGCTAAACGTCTTAAAACAGTTGGCTGAATGGGGCCGAAAGGATACAAGCCAGGGAAAGAGAGAAAAGGAGAGAAAGATAAAAAAAAAATCCGGTGACCCCCCTTAAGGGATTTAATTTACCGTCAGTTGAAATAATACCCATTATATTAGTTCTACTCACCGGTGCCCATTTTGCCTGCAGCGAGGGTGTGAATCAGGACCCTTCGGCACGAGGTCTATTTCGGCTCTGTCTGAATCCCGCTTCGCTTACATGGTTTTATAGCTATCCTAGCACCCTCCTCGATCCTGTATACCACCCCCTTCCCCATCGAGACCCTAGGGCAACAGAGATCGGCTAACTTCCGCCATATTGGTACCACGGGTGTCATTAGCCTCTCTCTACACTCCTCATATATGTCCATAGTACCCATACCCAAAATACACATTCGGCATATACTGGTACAGGATATGTAGTATGGTTTTTGGGTCTAAATACTACATGATCAGAAATATATATCACACAGTTGTTCCATAATGACAGCACCAAAATGGCGTTCAGACACGAAGTTGGCCGATCCATCCTACGCTTACTACCTTTCTCTTCCCACTCTCTCCCCACCCTCCTGTTCCTCCAGCTCTCTCCCCCCATTCCCTTTCCCCAAACTCTCTCCCCACCCTCCCGTCCCTTCGATACGCCAGCACATTTCATATCACGGCTGAGACGACAGGTTTACCACAACAGTTTAGTTGGTGGAGTAATTCCAAGGCACAGAAATATTACCCAATATTATGGAATGGGAAAAAATAAATACATATGCTTGTATTATGATCTTGGTTTGCATATATTCGGTTTGGACAAGCGATTTTTCTTGCATGAATGAATACTATACAATTCTATGACACAGAAAATATGCATACTTGAACATCTTCTGAATATACACGTCTTTCAGTAGAACATGCTTATTATTTGTATATACAATAAATATTGAGCAACACTATGGAACAGAATACAGCAATTGAGCTTGTACATTACCTAAGGTTTACTGTCTTGGTCATGGATTAGGTATATACCCATATAATTTTGATTATATATATATATATATATATATTATATATGAGTAGTTCCCGTTCGTTTGTAATAACTAAGGTTCGAATTCCGGCATAAACAGGGGAAATGCTATTGAGAACCTTACCTAAGATTCTGTACGTTATTCAAAACCCGATGAATATGCCATAAGCATACACTTGCTGTTGCCAACTGATTGTATTGTATTGGTATCCTCCTAATCCCAAAATACAATCGGCACCAGTAACGTATGGTATGGTACCCTCTCGATATTGACATGCAGCTGCTCTTGTACCTCACCACAACCAGTTGCAGACAAAGTTGTGTGAGAAGATTTCCAAGTTGCAGACGAAAAACGGCTACCAGTTGCTGGCGACGTTGTTTTTATTCTGCCAGTAACAGACAAATTGGTTTAAACCCCTGTCACAGACGAAGGGATGAGGGCACCAGTTGTGGACAAAGTGTCTAGGCCAGTCACAGACGGATCCTCCAAATTGATGATGGATAGAACTTGTGATTCTTTGTCCAGCAGTGCTATGTTGATTGCTTCCTCTGTGTGCCAATTTAACACTTGCGGTGCGGGCTTATTTCCGCTATAATGATGCTCATTCAGGCACTCCTGAATGCTTAAGCAAATGCCTGAATGAAATTAAATTTATTCAGCAAAAAAGACTAGAAGGATATAGCTTCAAAATTACACCAGAACGAGCTTCGTAAGGTGTGAGGTTCACCCGCAGCGCTACCACAGACATCGGCAAATATTCGCTAATTATTAGCTGTGTCGTGCTACATTTGCCTTTGGCAGCGCTGCATAGGTCTCGCGAGATATGGGGTGAGAGTCTCAGTGCCCTGGCTGACGTGCTGGAGAGCGGAGAGGGTCATTTAACTAATGAGTTGATGTGGTATAACTTGGGAGCTAACCTCTAATTTAAATGAACAATTTCACAGGCAATTGAGCAAGGTCCTTGGAGCATCCCCAAGGCCATACAAGTCCCTATCAGTACTGCTGCAAGTACTCTAACTGGCCGTCTAGTGGCCCTATTGTCACCTAATGCAACTTTCAAAAGGTGTGGTGGAGCTGGTCATCCAAGCCAGGTCGTCTCATTGTCAAGGCCCTCGTCGGCGGAGCGTGGAGGGGCTGGGCAGGGGCACTCACTTCTCGCGCCTCAGTTCATCCCTCAACACTCGTGGTAACTCCCAGTGTATGGTCAGCTCCTCGAAGTAGCTGTCGGGCTTCTCTTCGGCCAATCCAGGGGCTCCTCTGGTGTGACGTCATGCGGTCGACTGCCTTGGCTCGGCCAATAGGGGTACGTGGTGGTGGGAGCAATTTCACCCCTTTTGCTGGTGTTAGGGGGTCTTCAAGTTTGATCAGGGTCGTGAGGGGTTTGGGAATTCGTAGAAACATAAGAGAGGGTATCTTGGCCACCTATTTCTGCAGTTGTTCTTCCCGGGGCTGTTTCCTCGACTTTGGCGATCTCCCACCGTTTCTAATATCAAATTTATGACTCCAATACGTCCGCCACTAAATGCTCTCATGTGATGCCGGCTTTAATAATCTAACATTAATTTAGTTGTCAATACCATTACAAAGAAACGTCAATATGCTGGAAAAACAAATACCTATATACAAAGCAAAAAATAATGTTAAAAAAATATACAGTATACTGTATATATATTTAAAATGTGCTTGTGTGAATCCTACTGTTTAAGAATTTGCGAATGAAAAGTGTAAATGTTTCTACTATCGAATGTTAGGGCTCCGATTGTTTATGACTTAGTGTGAACATTATGATGACAAGGTTGCTCTGAGCGGACAGGTAATGATTGAACCGTGCCAAAACAAACTCCACGTTTTTTTATTAAATAGGCGCCTTAATGTTGCTAATAATTTCAAAAACGTTTCCCCCAATCTTTTCTCTAATACTTCCGAAACAGGTGAGGCGGAAGTTGAAAATGGAAATATAAACCACGGGATGTATGATGTAAAAGTGTAAGCCAATGTTTACTAAAAATGAGAGAAAGAAATGTTAGTTGCATACTATAAAATGCAAATCAATATGTACGATAATAAGAATATACGCCACTGGTCACATAAATGCCAAGTCCATTCATTATATCAACCAATCAGTCAATGGGGGCATACGCCGTGACAGAGCATAGCCGCACTCACCCTCCGACTCCACTCCAGGGGATCCTCCTGGGCGAGACTCCAGGCATATGCCCGACCCATATCAAGTATTCTATCATATGAATGGCCGACTTGTCTCAGCAATGAGTTCTGTGGTCTTCCCCTAGTCCTCCTCCATTCAGGGTTGTCTTTTCTAGAGGCCAGAAATCGTAACACCTTTATAACTTCTGTAACTCAAAAAGGGCTAGAGCAAATTGGCTGGCCCTTTCCAAGTGGTAGGAATATTAGCTTGATTACTCTATAGTCTATTCATTTTAAGTAGGCCAAAGCTCTTGACCACTAACCCCTATAACTAAGACGACTAGAATAATAGAGCTAATTTATCTAACATTTGAAAAACGTCACCCAGAGAATAAGTGTGGAAATGTACACCCCATTTGCTATATCCCTTTTTGAGCTACAGAGGTTAGAGGTCACGATTTTCGGCCAACTTATAATGAATGAAGTATAGGCCTCTATAAGTTTAACCCACTGAGCCCCAGCTAGTTTATAATAAATGTACCACCAGGGACTGACTGTTTCTGATTTTTGTTTTCCAGAAACAATAGCGAATGGGTTAGGAATGAAGGAAAAACCACAAAAAACGATAACAAAGGTAAAAAATTGGTCCTTCGGAGCCCCCGAAGGCAATAACACCAAAAATACCGGTTTTTGCGCACTCGCTCACGCGCACGCGGTTGGACTTTGATAGTTTTAAACCATTGGCATGGTTGCGTGGGATACTTACACAGTTCCCATACAAATCTGAGCCCTCTAGGTACCATAGGACCGGAGTAATTGGGACCGGACCGACCAGGACGCATGGTTTGCGTCGCTGGGGTTTAGCGTTACATACATTGTGGACGCAAACCCTGCGTCGCTGGGGCTCAGTGGGTTAAGGTTATAAGGTATATATGGTTAAGTGTTAATATTTGGACTAATCATAATGGATAAACTATAATATTATGTTTTAAACCCTTCGGGATGACGATGCCACCTTAACCCTTCGTATGCCAGGTGGGATAACGTAACCCGGTACGCCATGTGGGGGCCTGAAAGACCCCAATTTCATTGATGGATTTCTGCCATATGCACAAACTTACAAATGTTAAACTTTGTACATATGTTGCCCAGGACACGGCACGTGGAGCCAATCCATCTTGTGTCCCTTTTGAGTTATCTTAACCCCTACTGTAGCGCAATAGAAAAAGTCTCGCCAAAGTCCCGAAAGGAGGATGACCAAGAGTTAGTAAGATAAGAAAGAAGGTCACCAGTAGAGCGACCCTTAGTGAAGCCATACTGGCGATATGAGAGTAGATTATAGGAAGATAAATACTTAAACAAATTTGAAGTAAGAATAGTTTTAAAAACTTGGGAGATGCAAGAAATAGGAGCAATTGGACGATAGTTGGAGGGTTGAGAGCGGTTACCCTTCTTTGAGACAGGCTGAATGAGAACAAACTTCCAGCAAGAAGGGAGAACGTTTGAGTAGAGACAGAGACGTAAGAGTTTGCTTAGGCAGGGAGTCAGCACGGAAGAACAGTTTTTGAGTACAAGAGGAGGAACACCATCCGGTCCGTACACCTTCTTAGTAATAAGCCCAGAGAGGGTAGAAAGTACATCCTTAGAAGAGATTAGGATATTAGGCATAAGTAGGAGAGAGGGGGGGTGGAGAGGGAGGAATAGTTACTCGAAGGGTTAATCTATATCCTAAAACTAAATACGTATAGTTTTCGACCAATACATTTTTTTGATGGGTAGATTATTAACCCCTATGCAGATTATGACGCATTTTGTCATTGTATTCTGGCTACCATTAGATGATTTTATACAGTTTGGGAAGAGTCTGTGGTAATTATAAGGGCAAAGACTATCTCAATTAACCCTCCGACTTCCACATACCCTACCTAATATGAATACAATCGTCGAATAATGGCCAGAAAACAGAAAATATATTCTTAACCCTTTGAGCATAATGACGCATTTTGGCAGTTTATTCTGGCTATCATTAGACGATTTTATACAGCTTAGGGTGAACGTGTGGGAGCTGAAGAGTTAACCCCTTCTGTACCGGCGACATCTTTTTAGCTTTATTCTAGCTATATTTAGACGATTTTATGCAGTTTAAGAAGGATCTGTGGTAGCAAAAAGGGTTAAATGAGATGGTTCGAAGCCTGTTAATTGCTGGAGGCCCCTTTAAAACTGAATAAAATTGTCTAACAGTAGCCAGAATATAATGAAAAGTACATCACTGTTACAGAAGGGGTTAATTGAGCTAGTATTGACCCCTTTAATTCCTAGATATCCTTCCTATCTATCTATCTATATACTCAGGCTCAATCCCCACTTTTCCTTTTTTATTGTTTTTTTCCTAAGTTGCATAAAATCGTCTACTGATAACCACAATAATATGGCTAAATGCGTCTTAGGTCCTCAAGGGGTTAATCGGAGCTTGAGAGGGTTAACATCAGTAGGAAAGAGACTGGATATTCCCAATTTGTTCCGGGAGTATAGTTATGTGGGAGTGGCCTTGGGAGTGTGCGTGTGTGTGGGTGTGGGGGGGGGGGGGGTTATTCACTCTCCAACCCTCTCTCTCTCTCTCTTTATATATCGCTCTCTCTCTCACTCTCACACTATAAATATAATGAGTAAATACATACATTAATAAACTTGATTCTCCGTGCCTACCATAGCATTTAAATCAGCCTTCTTCATATACTGTATATATATATATATATATATATATTATTATTATTATTTTTTGTTTTCTTTTATTTTTTAATACAAGTTACGATGGGGGCCCAATCCCGGCAAAAACTGAGGCCCTCAACCATTTTATTTTTCGTGTCAATGTTTAAATTAATATATTGATATTAAATATATTAAAAAGTGTCCTACATGACTTATTCCAGTGTTCTTATATCTTCACATATACTTCCTAGTATTTGTTCATTATCTTCATTATTTATAATTATAAAGTGTTATATATCTTATATTCTTTTGAGATAATTATCATCATATACTATTCCTTTGATTAGATAATTTGTTATGGCTTATTGCCTTATTATATACTATCTCTGCGATTTTACGGTGAAATGATTACGTATTTTTCAGTTATCAATGCATTATAATGTTTTAACCCCTTCTGTTCCGGCGACTTCTTTTTAATTATATGTTAGTTATATTTAGATCATTTTATGCAGTTCAAGAAGGATCTGTGGTAGTGATAAGGGTTAAGTGAGATAGTTCGAAGCCGTTTAATTGCTGGAGGCCCATTTTACACTGAATAAAATAGTCTAATAGCAGCCAGCAAAACGTCAAAAAGGACGGCCCCGGTACTGAAAGGGTTAACCCATACAGCACCAGGGACGTCCTTCGTATCATATTCTGGCAACTATTAGACGATTGTATTCAGCTTAGGAAGGACCTCTAGCAATAAGAAGGCTTCAAACTATCTCAACCAACCCTTTTAACTACCACAGATCCTTCCTAAGCTGCATAATATCGTCTAAATATAGCTAGACTAAAATATAACACACGTCGCTGGTATTCAAAGGGTTAAGTGAGATGGTTCGAAGCCTTTTAATTGCTGGAGGCCCATTTTAAACTGAATAAAATCGTCTAATAGCAGCCAGCAAAACGTTAAAAGGACGGCACCGGTACTGAAAGGGTTAATGAAACAGCATAACATCAATGGCCGTCAATTAATTCGTTCCCACGGTACCATCAATTATATCATTACGGGAGCCCACCTCGCTTTTTTATCTTTCTCTCCCTCTCTCTTTGGCTTGTATTCATTCGGCCCCATTCAGCCTACTGTTTAAGACGTTTACCCTCATCCAGGTGTATATTCCTGGCGAACGGTAGCGAGCCAACATATATATATTTTTGTTTTGACAGCAAGCTAAATTTGTACGTTTTTCGATGGAAAAAATTATCCGGCGAAGCCGGATTTCTCCATGCAATGCTGACTCGCTATCGCTCGCCAGGAATAAATCGACACCTGGATGGGGATAAACGTCTTAAAACAGTTGGCTGAATGTGGCCGAATGGATACAAACCAGGGAAAGAGAGAAAAGGAGAGAAAGATAAAAACAAGCCGGTGACCCCCCCCTTAATAGTGTATCCTTGTATTTACTACTGTAATGCTGGTTAACCCTTTGCAGAGTCTGACGAGTTTTAGCAGTTTATGCTGGCTATCATTAACGATTATATTCAGCTTAGGAAGGATATGTGGGAATAAAAAGGGTAAATACTATCTCACCTAACCCGTTCAGTACCAGGGACGTCCTTTTCATCATATTCTGCCAACTATTAGACGATTTTATTCAGCTTAGGAAGAACGTCTAGCAATAATAAGACTTCAAACTATCTCTACCAACCCTTTCAACTACCACAGCTACTTCTTAAGCTGCATAATATCGTCTAAATAAAGCTAGACAAAAATATAACACGTCGCTGGTACTCAAAGGGTTAACCCTCCGACTTCCACATACCCTTCCCAATCTGAATACAATCGTCTAACAACAGCCAGAAAACAGAAAAGGAATGCGTAATAGTATTTTGAAAGGGTTAACTTTATGACAAGAAATATTGCTATTGACACTTCTTCCTTTAACTTCAAGAGGATTCTGTCCTTGTTCACTTACATATGCTCCAAGTTTAATTATGATACTTATATTCCCTATATACTATAACTGTATATACAGTATACATACAATATATGCATATATATATATATATATATATATATATATATATATATTATATATATATATATATATATATATATATATATATATATATATATATATATGCATATATATATATATATATATATATATATATATATATATATATATATATATATATATATATACAGTATATCCCCCTTCATCCTCATGTTTAGCCCAATTAGTTTCGAAATGTTTAGATATTCGCCCCATTAGTTTTGCTATGTAGGTGTTCAGTTTTTCCTGGCGAGCGATAGCAAGCCTGCAATCTAGGAGGAACCGGCCTTCGGCTGTGGCATTTTTGTTGTTGTTGCCGAAAAATGCACAAATTTGTCTTGAGGTCTTGAGGTTATTTTTTTAAGCTTGATGGAGGTATAGGGAGGAAAGTTAAAAAAAAAAAAAAATATATATAAATTATGAATAAAATAATGAAGTAAATGAATAAACAAATCTCCCCTTCCTACACACACATTAAAACACATGCACTCACACAGACACATATTCGTACATACCAGGTGTATATCCTTACAAATATATTCGAAATTGGAACTGATAAACATAAACACACATTATCATTTAAAACAACATAATTCTAACTTGGGAATTAAAAGCATAAATCACATTTTCTCATTTATTAATAGAAAAGGAAAAACAAATAAAAAATAAAACAGTTGAAGCCTCTTAGCTTCATGGGAATGATGCCCTGTACTACACTAAATAACCCCTCATGTAGCTAAACTGTTCAGATGTTCAGCCATAGCACATTTGAGATAAGAAATGTGGTATTGAGATCATAGAATTGCTTTGGTTTTCACCTTCTGCCTCAAATATGGTGGATAATTTACGGCAGTGCTTATATCGCCTTGTTGCTGCAAGCCATGACAAACTTGGAATGTCATGATTTACGAGAATTTATAATGGATTTTGACATAATCAGGTTTTAGAATTGCCTGATTGTACAAATGCTACTTTTACATTTTGCCAATGACTAGAATATTCTCGTCTTGCATTTTTTAGGTCGAGGAGTGACTGAGACAAGTTGGACTTCTTGTGTCCTCTTGATCTGGAGGTGGTCGGGTGCGATCGGCCAAATACCTAGACCACACATGTGCGAAGATGTTTCCCGGCAAACTCAGTCCTTCGCTTTGTATTTTTGCGACGAGAGCGAGACATCCTCGTGACCGAAGCCTCCCGCTAATGTCGCATTTTAGCGTATAATGGAGACTCCGCAAAGACCTTCACTCTGTCGTTTTATTTATACTGAGAAGGAATTGAGGCACCGGTTCACACATGGAGTCATTCGATACTTGTCCGTCGTCCATCGGCCTGACGTCCAATGTCTCACCTTGGGTATGCGGTACAGGACATGGGAAACGTACAGTAGGGAAGACCTGATTTTCTGGGTCCTGTTCAGGGCTCTCACAGGCAGGTCCTAATGTAAGGGTCAATATCCGACAGACCCACTATCCAATGTCGCACCTTGGATTTCTTAAGTGCGGGCGAAGGGCATCGATCCATTTACACCGGAACCTGAAGCGTCGGCACCATGCAGGACGGGTGGTGGCTGGTTGTGATCTGGGTTCTTGGCAGACCACACCCGATATCCCTCCATGTTGGTCTCTTGTACGGACTGATGGAAGGTCTCGTTGTCCAGCCGTTCCTCGAGGATTGCTTGGCGGAAGGTTGTTGAATTTGGCGTTGGTTGTAAGTAGCCGAATGCCGAATTTGGTTGTTGAATTTCAAGAGGACCTGATCTCGAAGTCCTCTTCCTACCTCTTGTTGTGGTAGTCCAATAATGCAATTTCGGCTACATAAATAACCTGGAATACAAGAAAGTAAAATTAGTACAAATGACTAAAAAGTAGAATATATTATATTTCATACGATAGCAATTTATTATATTTCCAAATTTTAAAGTATTATTATTATGTTCAGTTATGTGATCAAATAAGTTATTTCATTTCAACATTTGACAGAAATGTAATATCGAGAATTTAATCTACTGGAACTAAGATCACGTGAATTTTTAGTGAACATAATATAATCAATACAACAAAAGTATTAATAATAACAACAATAATGATAGTAATGCTAATACTACTGTTAATACTAATAATAACACAAGTATTTACCTGTTGCCCGTCCTACACCTCCCAGATCCCCGAGTCCCCCGTCCCACTGTCCTAGCTTCATCCTGGTGTACCTGCTGAAGAGGGAAAATAGAGGGTTAGACACATAGACACACATATATACACATAGACACACATATATACACATAAACACACATAACACATAATATACTCTGATACTAGAATTTATGGTTTATTTATTTTATTTGTTATTATTCTAGTGAATCTAGTGTTCTACCTAGACCTCCATCAAACTTAAAACATTATACTCAAGATCTCCCTTCAAGATAAATTTGTAAATTTGTTGGTAGAAAAATATATTAATTGTATCCATTTTGGTTGAACAATTATGATACATTGCCAATCCATTTTGAAAAGGTTAGGCCCCATATATCAAATGACTGTGTTTCACTACTTAATTTAACGTTCACCGCCTTGTTTATATCATTAGAGGGTGTTCATGTGTTCAAGATCTAGATTGTACAGGTACCCTTAAGGGGAGCTTAGTATTTATTTGTTCATTTATTTATTTATTACTTTTCTTAAGTTTCCTCTCAAGACCTCTTGATATCAAGCTTCAGAAACATCCCCAAGACCCCATCAAGATACATTTTTAAATTGTTCTGCAAACAAAAACAAAATCCGGTCCAAGGCCGGTTCCTCCTAAATTACAGGCTCACTATCACTTGCCAGGGAAAAATCGACGCATGAATGGCACAAAAGGTCTTAAAATCGCCAAACTAATGGAGCGAACGTCTTAAAATTTAAAGAATAATGGGGCTAAGCATTGAGAAGGGGGTCCAGAAAAGAAAAAAAATCCCCTTATAGGTCACGTACCACATTCACAATTTAGAAATGATCTTCCCTTCATGATATAACACAACATATGCTGCTATAAAAACGTACATATAGACTTTGTTCAGATGTGGGATATATTATATGCTAGATATAACAAAAACAAATTATAACAAGTTGTTGGAACACTAATATGCTGCATGATATTATATGATACTCTATTATAAACCTGACAAAGCATTATTTGAGAGAGAACATTGGCTCTGGCGTGTGGCTCATGCAAACGTTATTAAATGTGAATGTAATGTATCAAAGGTATTTAATAAAACTTGTATCACTTTTCACTGCAGCGATTGTACATTCATTCACAAAATATAGATATAGCTATTTAATTTGCTATGAATGGTGCTTGTTGTTAATATTCTACGTATGACCAATATATAATATTTTTGCTTATGACCAATATATAATATTTTTTTTATGACTAATATATAATATTTTTGTTATGACCAATATATATATTTGTTTAAGTCAATCATATTTTACTTCCCTCCATACATAAGATCACGCTATGGATACAGCTTCATATGGCCAGCTGTACTGTTGAGTGTTTTAATGAATCGTGACATGATAGGAAAACATTCATTTCATTGAAGGTTAAGATATTGTGTTAAATATTCCAACATTATTTCACTTGTTTTAAATCCGAATTGTTTTGCAGATTTGTTTTGTTTTTCCTTTAGCTGTTTAGACAGGTTTTGTAGTTCCGGTTCTGAGGAGTTATTCGCTGATGTCTTCACATGTAGTATTATCATTGTAATGTAAAACTGGACAAGTCCTCTTAACTATAATAATATTCGTGATTTGTATTACTAGTATTGCTTAAAAACAAAACATACCTTTTCACATCAATGCACTGTTCAAACCCAACTTACTTTGGAATAACCGTATGCCCTTGAAGAAGCAATTTTGGCGGTGTGTGTGTGTCCCCTACTACAGCTAACCTAAAGTGATGATGTATCTCCACGATGACGGTCTAGCTGAGCATGCCGGTTTTGGCCTTCACAGGGTTTATATACCGGCTCAAGGACCGTGAAGGAGCGTTGCCACATATCGCAACTTAATTTAACTCAGATTTATATTCTACTCATTTAGATATAATTAATAGGGAATATGAGCTTACCTGCGATACATATATGGTTCCAGGTAGATGTCCATTAGATTCCTTTGTTATTTAGGCATTCAGTTATCAATGTTGCACCATATGACGTCATTGGGCCAGCTTCCAGGGAATTCCCCCGAGGTGAATAACGTCACAGCATTCCTCCCGTGGCCCACTATAGGAACATATTTGTGGCAGGGTTACCATATTAAGACACAACATACCGCTAAATCAGATCTCCAGAGTCGCTAGGGGGCCGATAAATAGTAAATAAATGCCGACAATCAGTAGAATAACACCACAATCTCTAGAACATTGCTAGAATTCAGGTCGCTAGGTGTAAAACGTTGCCGCTAAATCGAACAACACACCTCTCGATCTAGCAGGAAAGTAGCTAAATTGGCAATATTGAAATGTTGTGGGTTCCGGCGACGTTTTCTTTTCGTCTCCAACTTCTTCCGACTTGAGAGGTTATATAAGTTGTGTTGTAGATTGTTTAGTGGTGGGATAATCTCATTGTTTACGTTATCTACTAGGCAAACGTTTGTTGCCTACTATGAATGCAGTTACCCACTCTCACAATCTAACTCTCACACTCTCACTCACTCTCTCAATCTAACTCTCACACTCTCACAATCTAACTCTCACTCATTCTCACTCGCACTCTCACTCATTCTCACTCGCTCTCTCAATCTAACTTTCACACTCAATCTAACTCTCACACTCTAACTCACTCACTCTCTCAATCTAACTCACTCACTCTCTCAATCTAACTCTCCACTCTCACTCACTCTTTCAATCTAACTCTCTACTCTCACTCACTCTCTCAATCTAACTCTCACTCACTCTCAATCTAACTCTCCCACTCTCACTCACTCTCTCAATCTAACTCTTACTCACTCTCAATCTACTCTCCCACTCTCACTCACTCTCTCAATCTAACTCTCACTCACTCTCTCAATCTAACTCTCACTCACTATCTCAATCTAACTCTCACACTCTCACTCTCACTCTCACCCTAATAATAGCCAGAACACAGAATAACAATGCGTAATATAATCTTGAAAAGGGTTAAGGGGACATGGGTTGCTTTTCTGGCCCCCCTTCTCCCTCATGTTTAGCCCCATTAGTTTTCAGATGTTAAAATGTTTGCCCCATTAGTTAGTCGATTTTAAGACCTTTCGCCCCATTTCTTCGTCAATATTTAGACCTTAGGTGTCAATTTTTTCCCTGGCGAACGATAGTGAGTCTGTAATGTTGGAAGAACCGGCCTTTGGCCGGGAATTTTTTCTACCGATAAAGGTACAAATTAATCTAGAAGGGGGATCTAATGGATTTGTTTTTGTTTTAATTTGATGGAGGTCTAGGGAGGAAACTAGAAAAATAATTAATACATGCAAAAATCGGCCAAAAAGTGAACCATCTCCCCTTAAGTAGTAATAAGGCTATACGGGTGATGGTACTGAGCTACTAGGACGTATTGTTGTTGTTGCTAGGATACCCGTGTTGTGTAAGCCAGGGAGGGGTTATTATTGTTGTTGTTGCTAGGATACCCGTGTTGTGTAAGCCAGGGAGGGGTTATTGTTGTTGTTGCTAGGATACCCGTGTTGTGTAAGCCAGGGAGGGGTTATTGTTGTTGTTGCTAGGATACCCTTGTTGTGTAAGCCAGGGAGGGGTTATTATTGTTGTTGTTGCTAGGATACCCATGTTGTGTAAGCCAGGGAGGGGTTATTATTGTTGTTGTTGTTGTTGCTAGGATACCCATGTTGTGTAAGCCAGGGAGGGGTTATTATTGTTGTTGTTGCTAGGATACCCGTGTTGTGTAAGCCAGGGAGGGGTTATTATTGTTGTTGTTGCTAGGATACCCGTGTTGTGTAAGCCAGGGAGGGGTTATTATTGTTGTTGTTGCTAGGATACCCATGTTGTGTAAGCCAGGGAGGGGTTATTGTTGTTGTTGTTGTTGCTAGGATACCCATGTTGTGTAAGCCAGGGAGGGGTTATTATTGTTGTTGTTGCTAGGATACCCATGTTGTGTAAGCCAGGGAGGGGTTATTGTTGTTGTTGTTGCTAGGATACCCGTGTTGTGTAAGCCAGGGAGGGGTTATTGTTGTTGTTGTTGCTAGGATACCCATGTTGTGTAAGCCAGGGAGGGGTTATTATTGTTGTTGTTGCTAGGATACCCATGTTGTGTAAGCCAGGGAGGGGTTATTGTTGTTGTTGCTAGGATACCCATGTTGTGTAAGCCAGGGAAGGGTTATTGTTGTTGTTGTTGCTAGGATACCCGTGTTGTGTAAGCCAGGGAGGGGTTATTGATGTTGTTGTTGCTAGGATACCCGTGTTGTGTAAGCCAGGGAGGGGTTATTATTGTTGTTGTTGCTAGGATACCCGTGTTGTGTAAGCCAGGGAGGGGTTATTATTGTTGTTGTTGCTAGGATACCCGTGTTGTGTAAGCCAGGGAGGGGTTATTATTGTTGTTGTTGTTGCTAGGATACCCGTGTTGTGTAAGCCAGGGAGGGGTTATTATTGTTGTTGTTGCTAGGATACCCGTGTTGTGTAAGCCAGGGAGGGGTTATTATTGTTGTTGTTGCTAGGATACCCGTGTTGTGTATAAGCCAGGGAGGGGTTATTGTTGTTGCTAGGATACCCGTGTTGTGTATAAGCCAGGGAGGGGTTATTGTTGTTGTTGTTGCTAGGATACCCGTGTTGTGTAAGCCAGAGAGGGGTTATTATTGCGTCATTGGATCTCCAGATAAATGTTGTATATTGATCAAGGTTGGGGTGCACTTAAGGGAGCCCACCTCGCTATGTTTCTCTTTCTCTCCCTCTCTCTTTGGCTTGTATCCATTCGGCCCCATTCAGCCAACTGTTTTAAGACGTTTATCCCCATCCAGGTCTCGATTTCTTCCTGGCGAGCGATAACGAGTCAGCATTGTATGAAGTCCGGCTTCGCCGGAGACATTTTTCTGTCGAAAAATGTACAAATTTATCTTGCTGTTAAAACAAAAATACATATATGCTGGCTCGCTACCGCTCGCCAGGAAAATATTGACACCTGGATGGGAGTAAAAGTCTTAAAACAGTAGGCTGAATGGGCCGAATGGATACAAGCCAAAGAGAGAGGGAGAGAAAGAGAAAAAAAGCGAGGTGGGCTGCACTTAACCCCTTCAATAACGAGGCTTCTCTTTATTCCTTTCTCTTACCGACACAAGGCGATTATATACAGCTTGGGAAGGACCTCTAGCAATGATAGTGGTACTGTATATCTCATTCGTTATAATAATTTAGTTTAATAATCGTCTAAATAATAGCCAGAATAGGGGGGGGGGTTTCTAGACCCCCCTTCTCCCTCATGTTTAGCCCCATTAGTTAGCAGAAAAACGACCCATCTCCCCTTAAATCAAGCATATATTTATAACACATTAACCCTCTCAGTATTTCAAGGCTCGTTTCTTTCTTTTATTCTGGCTTTCATTAGACGATTTTATTCAGCTTAGGAAGGAGTTTTGGAAGTCCGAGGGTTAAGTGCGATAAACTTTAGCTCTCTGATTCCTAGAGGGCCTTACAAAGCTGAGGAAAATGGTCTAATGTTAGCCAGTGTACATTGGAAAAAGAGCACCATGATACTGAAGGGGTTAACTAGGATAGATAACGTTTAAGCAGACCATACGAATGTCTTTTATTGTACTTGTATCATACGGGCATGACTCACTAACAAAACGTTTCGTATTATGCTCTCTCTCTCTCTCTCTCTCTCTCTCTCTATATATATATATATATATATATATATATATATATATATATATATGTATATTTATGCGATTTTACTAAGTTTAGGAAGGATCTATGGGAGTTAGAGGGTTAATAATTAAACAATGGTGATTGTAACCCCTTCCATCCCTAGAGGTCCTTCCGAAGCTTAAGGGAGCTACAGTATAGCCCGTTTTTTTCAGCTAGCGACTCATCTTGACTCATCCCCATCTTAAGGGAGGATTTTAGCTTGCTTGCTAGACCTCTATCAAGCATAAAAAAATACTCCCAAGACCCCCTTCCACATAAAGTTGTACATTTTTCGGTAGAAAAATGTACCCGGCCGAAGACCGGATTCCTCTTAAATTACAGGTCGCTATCGCTCGCCATGAATAAAAATTACAACTAAATTGCGTGAAAGGTCATGATATTTACTAAACAAATGGGGCGAAAGATCTTAAAATCACCAAACTAATGGGCCGACCGTCTTAAATTATGAACACTAATGGGGCTAAACATGAGGGAGAAGGGGGGTCCAGAAAACCCTACCATGGCCCCTTAATATGTCCGTAATGTCAACACCTCTATGGCAGCGACATCGTGAAGGGGGGGGGGGGGGGTTAAGGGGATATGGGTCGTTTTTCTGTTCCCTCTTCTTCCTCATGTTTAGCCCCATTAGTTTTTAGATGTTAAGATGTTTGCCCCATTAGTTAGTCGATTTTAAGACCTTTCGACCCATTTTTTCGTCAATATTTAGACCTTTCGTGCTATTTAGGTGTCGGTTTTTTCCCTGGCGAACGATAGTGAGCCTGTAATGTTGGAAAACATTTCGGCCGGGACATTTTTCGGCCGAAAAATGTACAAATTAATCTACAAGGGGGATCTAATAGATGTTTTTTTTGTTGTTTTTTTTTTGTTTTTTTTTTAATTTGATGGAGGTCTAGGGAGGAAACTAGAAAAATAATGAATACATGCACAAATCGCCCAAAAAGTGAACCATCCCCTCTTAACCCTTGTACTACTACTGAGAAAGCGCTTCCTTATATTCTATTCTGGTGATCACTAGGCGATTTTATTCAGCTTCGGAATGTTAAATTGGCGGCGGGATAATTAACCCCTTCAGTACCGGTGACGTCCTTTACATTATACTCTGAAAACTGTTAGATGATTTTATTCAGCTTAGGAAGCACGCCTACCCATAAAAAATGCTACAGACTATCTCAATGCGTGTTCGTTAATGTAATTGATTTCATTAATTAAGTTTATTTGTAAGATAATTTGTGGGTTGGTGATATTACGAATTACTCCTTTTATCTACCATATATCATTCCAAAGGTTAAAATCGTGCAAATGTAATAATAATAATAATAATAATCGGTTTATTTCAAGCCGGCAGCCAATGGGGCTGAAAATACACAGGCTTAACCTAGATCTTATCCTAATGGATCAACAGACTGATCCTGGCAGCTAACGAGAGCGCCTACATACTCCCAAGGGAGTAGGACGTGGGCAGGAGACTTGGGTCCCCCGAGACGATCCGCCCAGATCTTGCCTTCACGGCCAGGGAAGTAGCTGTACTCAAATGTAGCTGTACTCAAAATGTAGCTGTACTCAAAATGTAGCTGTACTTAAATGTAGCTGTACTCAAAATGTAGCTGTACTCAAAATGTAGCTGTACTCAAAATGTAGCTGTACTCAAAATGTAGCTGTACTCAAATGTAGCTGTACTCAAATGTAGCTGTACTCAAATGTAGCTGTACTCAAATGTAGCTGTACTCAAATGTAGCTGTACTCAAATGTAGCTGTACTCAAATGTAGCTGTACTCAAATGTAGCTGTACTCAAATGTAGCTGTACTCAAATGTAGACAGAGTAGTAATGTAGTACAGTAATGTAGTACAGAGTTCGAGAATTCTTCACTGACGAGCAGTTGGCCGTAATATATAAAAGTCATGTGCGTTCTCAGATGGATTACTGTTCACCTCTGTGGGGTGGAAGTGGAGTGGTTGCATTGAGGCAGTTGGACAAAATTCAAAATAAAGCTATTAGATTAATCAATAACCCTGCAATCACACAGGACCTTCCTACATTATCCATACGAAGAAACGTTGCACATGGACCTTTTTGTTTTATCTGTGTTTTTCCTTCCTCCGTTCATTGTCTCTTTAAAAAAAAAAAAAAAAAAAAAAATATATATATATATATATATATATTAATACCTAAGAGTACGGCCTTACCATTCCAGAAGTTATAACCGACGTATAACCTTGAGTTAAGGGGAGGTTTTTAGTGTATTTCCTAGACTTCCATGAAGCTTGAAATTACTCCCTTGACCCCCTTTCAAGATAAATTTGTACATTTTTCGGTAGAAAAATGTCCCGGCCGAAGGCCGGTTCCTCTTAAATTACAGGCTCGCTATCGCTCGCCAGGAAAAAATCGACACCTAAATGGGACGAAAGGTCTTAAAAGTGACATAAATGGGGTGAAAGTTCTTAAAATCGCCAAACTAATGGGGGCGAACGTCTTAAAATCTCTAAAGCAATGGGGCTAAACATGAGGGAGAAAGGGGTAAAGAAAAAAATCCCTCAAGTGGAAATCCCCCCCTTAAAGAAGGAGTCAATAACCTCCAGACAGACAGACAAGGTGGTTCCCTATTGCGCAATGCGTCTTAACCCCTTCTGTGCCTGCTTACTTTATGTTGGCTGTTATTAGACCATTTTATTCAGCTTCGGAAGGACGTCTACGAATTCAAACACTACAGACTGTATCAATTAATCTTTGTAGCTACCATTATATCCTTCCTAACCTACATAAAATCGTCTCAATCTAGCTGAAATCAAATACAAAAGACGTCCTTGGTACAGAAGGGGTTAAGGGGAAATTTGTATTATAATTTTTTATATATACATTTATTTGTGTACTTTTAATTCCCCCCCCCCCCCACCCCCCCACCCC